>JABASI010004860.1:0-13286 GCA_019776505.1 Tomocerus nigrus | reverse complement strand
TATTTTCCCCCACCTATGGGGAAAAACACCTTACCGTGGAATTTGACTAGTTGTTTGAGCATGTCTGGTGGGGATAGGAAGAATTTAAATAAAAGAAACGTTCGCAAAATAACAAAACGACAATAAAATATTTCATATTATATTATTAAAATACTTCATATTATTCCTAACCATATTTTATTTTAATTTATCCTCGCCCCAGAAGAATGTGAATTTCAGACTCCAAAAAATTATAACAATGATATTAAGTGACGTTTCACAAGCTTCTACCTTTGAGATTCATTAAAAAGATGTTGGCCAACATGATAAAAAGGGCTTTAAAATCCGCTGAAGTGTTATCTGCATAATTGAAATACAATGTCGTTGAATATGACAATTTACAATTCCTTATGCAAATTCCTTACATAAACAAGCATCTGCATCCGGTTGCAAACGCTGTTTCGTTTGCAGGGAACGTTGCTGAAGATTGAATCAAGTAAATTAGCTCATGGTAAAGGGAAAAATGGGTATTGCACGATTTCAAGGTAAAATGGGTTCATTTTCATTAAGGTTAACGATTTTTACTGCCGGTCAGGTTGATTTTCGATCAAAGTGTACATTGGCCTTTTATCTGTAAAATGATGAATAATGCTGGATTCTATGATATGTGATATTTATGTGTGAGTTAGATTGTCCAGCGAAGGAAGAGACAAAGACAAGAATCTTCACTGGAAAAAGCGTCGTGCATTTGTAAATCTAATAGCTCGCCATTCCTTATGACAGCCTTTTATAATATATAAGCTGGAGTAACTGGTATCCTACGAATAATATTGTATAATAAAGAAATTGATCTATATTCACGCGTTATTCAAACGTGATATTATCATTTGTAGTATCATTGACTTTGTGGACACTGCTTTGAACTCAACACTTGCATCCATTTTATTGCATGGAGAAATTATCCGTCATCTTATACAGCCCTTCTAAAATCAGAACTAGCTCCTCTACTCCCATGACTGTTTATGTATTCATATTCCGAGCTAACGCTGTGCTAAATTATTATGCAAACATCATTCTCCAGGATACACTAGGGAGCTAAATTTATTTATGTATGTGAGTGTTGCGCCAAACTCGGCACCGAAGTCCAAAGTCACTCTAACTCTCTTAAAAATCGTCGGGATACAAACCATGAATATTTAACCGATTATTTCAGTAAGGATTGGGTTTTACCAACATCATCGGGCAAAGGTAAAACCACCTTTAAAATATTCACACTTATTATTCACAGTGTTAACACAAAATTACTACTTTCTATTCAATGCGTACATTTAACCTTTTTCAAGATTCTTACTCTTTGCATGAGTCCTTGCTGCTGATGCACTTCAAATTATTCAGTGTGACACCAGTTTATCATTATGCTTATGTACGACAACTTCATTTAGAAAACATCGATATTTCATCTTAGTCAAAAAGAAAAACAAATGCAAATGAAATTATGAGTAAACCCCGATAAAAAGGAAATGACCTGTCTCTAAATAAGAAAACGGTTCATTTGTGATAGGAATTCTCGTATTTGTCCGGATGTGGTCTCATACCGTTACGGTACATTAAAAATGGACCATTTATAGGTAAATATATCTCAGTTGGGCATTCTGGTCCTTTGTCAGCATTTTAAAGATAAACCGTAAAAAGAATTCCTAGTTTTATTTCACAATGGCTAGCATTGTAAATGGTTGTAAAGGTGAAGTTACGTTATGTCATAACTACTCTCTGTCTGTACAGCATCGAGAGAATAATAAAGCATAGTAGTGGACTAGCAAGGCAACGAAACCAAGTCTTATCACCTTTTTCTTGAAGACAGGCCTTAGCCAGTGTCACCTTTCGAACCGAGTTGTCGTGACGCGAAACTCATGAATGGTTCTAATACAACAATAGAAATGACCTGCTGTTGGTAGGCGGACAATGTTGACAATCGTTGCTTTGGCTAAGCTATGGAACTTCCGCAAAAAACGCAGTTATATATATTAGTATGTATAAATTATAGAGCTCTATACAAGAAACTTATATACTTGTGTATGATAGGAGTATATCTAGGGGATAAATATGAGCTTTGTCAATGAGAATCCGTTTTAGATTAGCTTCGCGACTGGATTAGTTTGCACTAAGTATAAGTTGCGTTATTTTATTAGTAAATTACACAAGTACAGATAGTCTCCAGTCTCTGCTTGTGGTTTTTGTCCCATTCACAGTTTCAAGGCATGTAATTCGATCGGTATGTGTGGCTTTTTTTGTCTTTGAATTCGTCCACTGTTCTTTGGAATGGTAAGAGAGCCTGCTATGAAGATTCGCAGGTGTAAAGACCGCATACTGAGCCAGAAACATTTCATTCCAACTTCTTTTGACACTCTTCTGTCCTCATCACGTTTTCTCTATTTATTTATTACGTCGCCGTAGATTCAGGCTATGTAAATTACCAATAGTACATACAAACGGTTAAAATGATCCTACTTTACCTTCTAAAATGTGTAATGTGCTAGCAGGACCTGCTTCACTTCTTTCAACCCTCCTCGTCTCTGTCCTCCTTCCTTCCTAATGCAAAATCCTTTATATCAAAATATATTGAACGTAGCCTGATAATATTATATCCTTAGGTGTGATGAATGTAGATCTTTCTTCAAATAGTCTAAATAGCTACCTATAAATAAAGAGGGATAGCTACTTGTCATCTTTATCTAACCCTTTTACTCCGTCTTTTATCTCCAAGCGACTCTGCCTACCAAGGTAAACTATCTACCTGAGTAGCTAATGTGTATTAGTGGAGCACATTTTTTTAAAAACACATCTACGCTTTAGCTAACGGTTCTGATTGTCAATCAAGAAGAGAGCGGTCTTTCCGAGGAACCAGTCAACCGACAGACCAAATCAGACACCGTGCTATTATCACACTGATTTAAATTGCATTACATCACATTAAAAAATAAGAAAGACGGAAGCTTATCTTTTGCCTCTCTTATTATTTACAACCTCTGAGTTAGCCATTAGAGCCTCGCCTTCCATTTACATCCCTTTGGAAGTTCTAAACAAACCAGAATAGATTGCATCTCTTCACTCGTCAACCTGACTACTGCACTGCATCCGTATTCACATCACAACGCATTTACCCACATACAAAATCTGATAGCTCTGACAAATTTAAATATTCTTCTTTTTTCCTATGTGTTCATTGTACACTGTGTCAAGATGTTCTATATTAAGCAGACAAAAATGAATTACAAGGTCAAAGTTCATTAGGTGAGGCTCTACACTATTGTTATTGCAATAACCAAACAAGGCACCTAACACACAAAGGAACACAGGGGCTCCCATCTTCAGATATAAGATAACAATTCTGTTTTTAAACTACTGCGAATCATATTAGCTTGCTAATATTTCTCTCTCGAGCATTGCACTGAAGAATGAGTAAACTAACATTAGCCTAAATTCTAGACGGATGTAATTGCTTTTAAAGCATGTACCAATCATTCTTGATAAATTCCTTTGGATACTGTTATTTTTTTCATAATTGAAAATGTAATTGAAGATATTTTACAGTTTTAAATACCTGTCTCCGCCTTTTCTCTGTCCTTTGTCCTTGTATAAATATTATGTTCATGCACAAGTTCAATAGTAGATCTGGAATTGTGAATGGATGATAAGGCACCCTACTCATCGGTTCTTCCTCAACACATTTTCATGTTTATTTAACTTACCTGTGCGGACAATAGATAAGTACCTTCCTGTGGCCACAGTTTACAATATCCATTGGATTATTAGCTAAGAAACTGGACTCGAGTTTAGAATTGAAAAGGAAAATAGAAAGTTTCCCTGGCGGAAGTTGTCATTGTGGATAAAAGTGAAACCACGAGCGGCAACACCAATGAGACACTTATTGATCAATACAGAGCTAACTGAACATTCTCAAAGAATGGAAAACAATGAGACACAAAATGGTACATGCATTCCTTGTGTAGGCGGACGGACGGCTCACAATCACAACTATAAATTGATTCTTCCAAATCGACAGGCAATGTCCGCTTCTTTCACTAAATACAAATTGTGAAGACCACAGAATTGTGACATTTGATCCTATGGTCACGTTACTACTACAGATAAACATTATAGTGGAGTGGCTTGTAGTATTTTTGTAATATTATATGAGTAGGTAGTTTGTATGTAGTAGTATGTTGTGCGTAGTCTATTAGGAGGACCCATGTATTTTCATTCATAAAATCATACGTACTGTTCATGGAGGCGTCATCAAACCGAACTGGCATTTACAAATTCGAGGACACATCACAACTCAGCGGTAAATTTTTTGTTCAGGTCAAGGCTCATTGCTAAAATATTTCTAGCCCTCTGTGTCATATTCGTAAATATACAGTATGCAAGTAATGAGAAACAACACTTCAGTGTTCTTCACATGCTTTTGCTTGCGCTTACCATCATAAAATGTTTTGTTCTGATAAAATTCAACCAAATTCAAATATGCCTTATATAGTATTTAGCTTAATTACATGCTGTAAGCTAAAATATTCAATTTAATAATTATCATTACATATAGTAGTACTTAAATTTCTCCATCGTATCTAGGTAGGTAATCCTGAAATGGTCCCACACAGAAGATATGTACATAAGTATGTTTTCAAGTATATTAGTTATGTTTATATTCTAATGATATAGTGAAAAGAAAACAAAAGAAGTGAGTCTGAAGCGTTCCGAGTAATGGACGTTATGCTAGCAGACAATAAATATTATTTCTGTGAAAACACAATGAAAGGACAAGGAATTTTTCAAAGACAGATTTTTCTCTACTCTTTGGAAGAGGCTTTTGAGTAGGATCAATAATATTCCACATCCTCCGCACGTGTGACGTGTGTCCCTTGTTCCCGATCCCCAATCTGATAGAAAGAGTTAACAAATAACAAATTGAGCGTTCTTTGAAAAGGAATAGAATGTTTTGTAAAATAGAGTGACTGAAAATTGTCGTTGATGTAAGAATAAGCAGTAAGTAGTGTGGAAAGGTTATACTATATAGGAATAGGAGCATAAGGATATCCAACACAGAGTTTACATTCTGTTCGTACAATTACTGTGTTTATGGTGCATTGACAGTGTCATGCCGGAGCAGAGTAGAGATCGTCACAGTTTTCAAAGAGGAATCTTAGGGAATCTGCACTGTGTCGTTTAAGTGAGTTGGCTGCTGCCATGCCCGCCACGGCATCACACCACCCTTTCAGTTTTAATGCATTACCGACATAGAAATAGCAGAAGCTGATGACGAATAATAAGACACTGTGGGGATATGAAGATCATAAAGATATTTTACTTGTAGGATGCAGTTTGGGTCCAGATGTCTTATACTCTCTCCTCTGGCGCAGTTAAGCCAGCAGCTCCTCTCCCAAAATCTCCCTTGCAAAGGATAAAGAGATGTCGACCGGAAGTTACGTCCTATGCCAAATGCTCCGCTCCTTCATCCTCACTCTCTATAATGCAATGCACACATCCCGGGTCATCCTTCAGTTTACAGTTTTCAGAGACCTGCACTGCACCACGTTACATGGCACCTGGTAGCAGATGAAACTTTTCCTCTCTGAAATCTATCAATCGGGATCGTAAATGGGTGCCCGACTATTTATGTGTATTTATATCTTCCATAGTTGGTCTTCTTCTCCTTGCTCCACACTCTCCTAATACATATTCAATCCTCCGCTCTGCTAATAGCACACATGTCTATGGTTAATGCTAGTTATGTATACATATTGTCATGAGTAATGTGTAGGGAGTGTTTCTGTAGACACCTCCGTGTCCTTTCCTATAGACATGCTGAGAGTTCCAATACAATTATCTTATATTTATTACGTAGTGTGTGCATAGCGTGTAAAATTGTAGCTCTATGATCCGTCGATTTATATTTTCATCTAGTATTTCACTTTTACACGCTATTTCCACTTCAGAATGAATATATTCAATCATTAAAGAGGATTTAATGAACGAGGTTACTAGGTAGTAGGAGAACAGGAGCTTGAACAAGGCTTTTAACGCTATCTTCTATGTACAACGGATAGCTAAATAAAGTAGATACTGATAAAAAATACTCATACATTAAGGAAAGTGTGTAAAAAATGCTATCTGAGCTCTCCGTTCTGTTACCGCAGTCTCAACTCACAATACGGTGTCTCACACGTGTTGTGCATGCTGCCGGTACACATGCTTAATATCTAATATCATTCTAATATCATCCATTCTCCGCTATATAATCCACTTATGCCCCTTATCTGTAAATTCATCTTTCCTACTTCGTCTTGAACAGTTATACTAATCTCAAAATGTTTGTACGCTTCTGTTGTATGTGTGCCTGCAATTATCATTGTTTTCCCAATATTTTCATATAACAAACAATTTAGTAAGGAGCCAACAAGAGAGGATTAGGGAAAATAGGCACTTTCTCAAAAAGAAACATTAAATAAACCAAACCACACACACCGTGTCCATATTTCAATGAAAATTCATCTGCAGGCCACCGAGATGAGCAGTTGCTTTAGTAAGATGAGAAGCTCTTCTCAATAGAAAATGATTTACTCCCAGCACTGATAACCCTAAATGGACGATAATTACATCGATAAACGAAAAGCCAGTTTACTACGCTTTGGATTAAATACAGAGTCATTTTCATGCATACACCTGTGCGATGTTATGCCCAACCTGTCCATGTACCGTAAGGGAGGAATAAATGATCATTACAGTAGCATCTTTTCTCGCTTACTTCGGACATTTTTACTCACATTCTACACAGTTAATACGCTTAAGTCGTGCGTACACTACAGTGAATTAGCATAATTTAATCTGATGTCTATGGTTTTATGAAAAATTACTTTACTTTTCTAGGTAAACTGTTAGATTAATTGGGCTAAATCAATTATCTCCCCGTCTCCCCCTACTTTTTCCATTCCCATTAAACGAGCCAGTTCTTTATGACCACGCCAAAGCGCCCTAGGTTTAACTTATATAAAACTTTTTTGGAAAGTCCACCCACCTTAATTCGCTTTATGAATGGACATCGGACGTAATACAAACGATACATGTTTCAAGGCTCATTTAAATTGCAAAAAACACTTATTGATACAGATTTCACACTATAATATTTGCTCAGCAGTAATGAAGAAAACGATTATTTGGTTTTAATTGAAAACACCTTCTGTTATGATTCTTAGAATTTATTATTCATGCAACTCTAATCATCATTATCACTATTATGTAGATGCTTTAGGTGGTCTCTATTGCGGGCGCACATAGGTAGGTAATTTATGTAAGTAATTAGGTACTGAGTAACATTTACTTATTTTTACTATTCATCAATTATTGTCTAAAAATACTGCAAACAACTTTCGTTCCAATGATTTATAATGTGCAGAATAAAAAAAGTGAGAGACTTTGGCAGATGCAATAATTTTTTTACGCCCCCCCCCTTAAAATTTAGACAGAATCATAAATATAAAGGCTTTCCATTGAGAAATGGAAAGAACGTTAATATTGGAGAAAGATGTCACTTTGATATTTGCCACAAAAATATAGTGCGAAATTTATGCCAACCGACACTAGAGAGATTAGGTGAAACATTAATATTATTGGTCTAACTGTTTCACGTTCTCTAATTGGCTTATTCTTCCTGTGCCCTTTAAAGCAGGCTGGCTGGTCAGAAAACAATTTCACAGAGTCCATATGGACGGTCAAGACAAAAGCTAACATAACAGGTGGTTAGCCTAAACGATTTAAACGATTAGTTTGAAGAACATTCCGATTTTAAAAGTATATAGGGCAGAAGTATAGGGAAAGGACGTTCTCCCTACAAGTTGAACTCCGGCACTCCGGCACAATCAGCTAGCGCGAGCCAAAATGATAAGTTTGGGTCGAAGTCAAGTCAGTCTTACTTCCCTTTCTTTCTTAGTCCACATTTTAAGATTTAAGTCAGAAATTTCCTGAACAAGTAATGTAAGAATAAGCTTAGAACAAGTACATAAGCCCACAATATTATAAGGTTCTTCTTAATAACATAATGAGGGAATGAGCATTAATGTAGTTGCCTATGTATACATGTAGCAAGAATTATATTGGTAACACGGGGAGTAGTACGGTTTAGCAAAGGAGGGAGGGCAACAAGGACGGTTGCTTGTCTTGGCTTTATTTTTATGTAGTTTACAATAGTTTGTTGCTAACTCCTTTTCCCTACTCACCTTATGTCACAAATGGTAGCATGTTGATGATGGATCTCAGTCGAAATACTTAAGAATCGGAAAAGGAACTGATGATAGACGTAACTCCATGGTGTTAACTACTCTAATGCTCTAAGAAAGTTGGGAACAATATAGTCGTAATGTTTATCCATGTATGTAATATATTGTAGCATGCAGACATAGTAAAAGCATGTAGTGCATGAATAATAATATCATTAGCGAGCAAGCAGGTAGCTTAGATTTAGTATAGGTGCCTATAAGATTATCTAGTAGTATCGTCCCGGAAGCGACAAATCACCTCCTCAAGATGAGCATTGCCTTAACGTAATTACATTTCGGAAGGAGCACAAGGCAAGGGGTAGTGCGCTATTATTTGTCTGTCTACATACCACTAATACAACTCATTCCCCTTGTTTAACTCATCGAAATGACCTACGGCAGTGGGCATACTTATTTACTAATGTGCACCAAGAATATCACTAGTTTTGACTTAACCATGTGTATTATTGTTAGGAGGACACCGCTCTAATTGATCCTACTGCTTTCCTCGCAGCAAACAATCAGAACCTATCCTAATATATCAAAAAACTCGTCTTGACTTGACAAAAATATTGGATAAACTCATCCCTTTCGCCGAGGAATACCATAAGGCACTAGAAATACGAACAGGAATTATTACATTCTGCATCGGCACTTTTATTCATTTCATTTAAAACTGAATTGCATCCATTGCCTATTACTGTATAGAGACACACGTCATATTTTCTGTTAACGGGCACGAGGATCAATAAAATAAGAGCATCATCTGCACCCAATGATTACTTCAGTAACGCTTCAGCTTATGTAATGCCATGCCTAAAGGTGGGACTGCCACAGTTTTTTAGATGCAAACACTATGTAATCTTTTTAATGCAGAAATACATAAAAACACACTTTAGCCAAACGGAGCCACCCATTCTACGAACGGAAGAGCTTCTACATAATATACACACTTACTAAACAGTAACACATTGACTGCACTTGTGTTCTGATGATGAATGGTAATAGATTTTGGTAACATACTGGTCATCATAAGAGCCACTATGAAATGAATTTATGAGTTCATATTGCCTTATTGTTTTACTATACACAATATGACGGCACATGGAGTTTCAAACACTTTTCTCTCTTCACCTCAAATATTTTACCCTTTGCTTCCTAAAAATTAACAAGGATCTATAAGTTGAGTATATCATCTGAAATGATGTCTGTAGATAGAGAAGACATTATTTAGTGCGGAGAGTCTGTCATGTCAGATGAGACAAAGAAGGGTGCTTATTGGCAACGGGAATTCTAGCTCCATGCATCCTCTCACTCTTCTCACGATCATTAGATACATGTAGAAATAATTCTATATGGATCAATAACTTACATTTATAGGCATTAGACAAATAGACAGGTAAGTATCTGCATGTACTATTTAGTTACACGCTTAAATATTGAAATGGATATATCATTCTGTATAGGGAGCACATTCATTCCGTTTGAAAGACACCTTGAGGTGAGAGAACATCAGGGCGTCTCTTTTGCCAGATGAATGAATTACCTAAAGGAACATGCATATGTTAATAGTCAACGCTTTTCAAGGACTGAGTAGGAAGTGGGGAAGAAGGGAATTAAATTAAAAGAATGATTTCTAATTACTGCTCATGACACCCACACGGGAATTTTCATTTAATCAATGAGCTTTACCGTTACATTAAACGTAGTAGACATAGCTGCTACCCAATGACTTGCCCAAACTAAACGATCATGGTTGCTGCTGTCTTTTTCTCTGATCTAGCCGTATACGTGACCGTGTCAACACATTCAACCACATGTTTTATTATCCATTCATTTCACCGTAATGCTTCATATGTAGCCATTATCTCTATTGCACTTGGTTTGGTACTATACATTAATGAGTTGCCATTGTAAGTACACACATTTACTGGCTTGTGGTGGATACTAAAATAGCTAATTACGGCTATCTGACATAGATATTTCATAAAAAACAGAAATTTTATTAAATGCATTGGCAATCGATTTTTTCTCCCATTCCTGTCATCTGTACTTATGCTCAAGTCATTTCCGTCGAATAATTCAACTCCATTAGATAAGGTTACTAGTAAAAGTACCTCAACGAGTCATGAATTTACGAAAAAGCATTATGCATACATTATAGCTAGGATCAAAGTTCCATTTGAATTCTATGGATCTTAAAATAGAATTGCTCTTCCTCTGCCTACACGTATTCATATTACTTTTAAGTATAAATATAGAGATGAATATAAACATTAGGAGCATTTCATGACCGAATTCGATCTTTGCTCGTTCAGTTCATTCAAACAAGAAGAACGGACGTGTAGGATGGCTCTGGTGTTTAACTAGCTATCCTTTATTATCCTCGTCCTAACACCACCAATATCCTTTTTTGACAATGAGGATGGCATAGCATCTTCCCTTTTCATTCATGGTGAGTTGATTGGATTGAGAATTTAAAAAAAAGGCTGAAATTTAGGTCACAGAGCTCAATATCCAACTGAAGAGTACTTTACTAATAGTAGTACCTAATCGAAGATGTTGAAAAAAATCGGGTCAACTTGACAATGAGATGGGGGTTGTGTACTTTATTATAAACAGGTTGAGCTATGAACCAATTCTGTGTTTACATTTATATTTAAGTGTGTGTATAGTATACCTAAGCAAATAATAATTGATTGTATATATATGAGACATTAGAGAGAGGATGCTTCACAGGTCCCTTCAAGGAATTATGTTACCTAACTAAATAAGTAATTCGTTTGAATGAGAGTTTGCTAAGACTTGTGAGAAGAGGAGTAGAGAATAATGGACATCTTCTTCACAGCTACTTATTACCAAGACGAGCTTTAGTTTTCTAGGAGCACAAGCTTCCGTTCTGTTGTGGTGAGATAGTTTCAGAGGTTTAAAAATTCAAATCTTGTACAAGTAAACTCAAGTGAACTGATTTGACCTGAAGTGTATTTATTTCTCCTTTTTTCCACTCATGTAGGTCCTTAGAAAATTGAAGGTGAATTATTAGATTGTTCTCTGTGGTAGTAGTGTTCTGGGGACAAGTTGAGTTGTTACTATTTTCTCAAACTTTTCTCACCCTTTGAATGACAAGTTCATGAGATTCACCGAAGGAACTCAGAAAATGATAAAGTCATTAGCTACGGTCAAGACAAGACTCAAAACAAATCCAAAAGAAGTTCTCACCGTTAGAAATGAAAGATGACATGGGAATTGTCCTGCATACTCCTGCTACCGTTTGTAGTATCGAGGGGCTTAGGCGTCTTAATTTCCCTTAAATCATATGTGTATGCGGTGGTGTATTGATCACAAAAGTGTCAACCTACTCCAAACACCGACAGTCCTCTACATATTTATTATTATGACACTTACACCTACAAGTTACTGTTTCACAGTGGCCAGATCTACCTACAGCTCCCATGCACTATTTAAAATATTATAAAATGGAAAATACTTAGGTGAATGTAAAAGCAGTTCACCTCGACGTCATGAGCCACACTTTTCCGTTCTCAGGTTCTATTATCTTCCCATTTTCACATCTTCATCTGCATTTACCCACATGATTGAATGTATGAATGAATGACCATTTGGATGCCAAAGTTCAGCAAACTGTATCTTGTTTTCGTCTTATAATGTTGTGGTGCAAATGAGACAATAGTGTAAAACGTAGTAATATTTATCTAGTACTATCTAAGAGAGGCTCTTTTACATGATCAGCTATAAAGGATCAATATGTAAAACTGAAAATCATATATGTTTCCGTATATGAAGATAGTTCCCAGGTATACGTAAATTCAAATGCGAGCACTTTACATATCCACGAGTAGAATCGAAGATACACAGATGAGTAGAGGACAAGTGAAGTCTAGACTTGAGATTCGAGGTAAATAGAGACTTCTTTTGTTAGCGGATGTGAAGAGAATGTATGAGAGTTGAAAAAGAGACGCTGAATCTATTTGCTCCACAAGGGACCCTGTGAATTTTGAATGAAAAGTAAAAACGTTCCCTCTTGCATTTCCAAATGAAAAGAAAGGTTTCTCTCCAGTCAGATTGTAAATAAGCAAGATGAAACGTACCCTTTCAACAGGTGCAGTCCGTATATCTTGAGAAATACTTTCTTGAGAGATGCACATACAAAGGTTACAGTATTGACTATTGAATATAGGCAGATATATTATTTACTAAGGCTATAGAGCATCTCTGCAGTATAGACCAAGGTATTACAACAATCAATACGAAACCACCTTCATGCTGGAATATTTATATAAAGAAACATATAACGTCATTTTGTGTAGCTATATAGGTAGATATATTTGTAAGAAAATAAGAAGCGAAAGTTTCTTATGCTCTTCATATAACCACGTTCATTCTGTATATAGTATTCCATTTTACATTGATTGGTATTGAAAATATTGGAAGCGAAGAGCAAGTAAATTCGGGCCCAGCACAGGCATCCTGTATCAAGTTCCCCAAGAAAACTTTACGGACTAAGGATTGAACAAGTAGGGATGGATGGGATTCTAACCGCATAGTAAACTCATCGTCAGCCTAACATCACGGGCAGTCCCTATTCAGGTACTTAGCTTTTTCTGTGTATAATAATTTGACACGAAGAACAGCAGAAGTTGTCTTATATTTAAAACTTAAGAAAGTTTACGGAGGTATTTGGTGTGCCAGAATTACATTGCACCTAAGACCAACTTAAGGATAAGCTAAACTAAACCAATATACCAATAGTTGATACAGACACAAATATTCTATATGTTTAAGATACTTATTATTACCATTAGTAGTTATAGTTAAGGAGGGTTTAGATGTAAATTTGTGGAGTATAGAAACCTTAACATAAATATATAGCTCGCACTTCATTCTAACCTAGAGAGAAGCGAAAGGAGATGAGATGAGGGCTATGAGAACGAAAAGCATGGGAATACCTGCAGATAGTCTGAGAGTGCCGGCTTTTTT
>JABASI010004859.1:0-13286 GCA_019776505.1 Tomocerus nigrus | reverse complement strand
AAATGTACTCACTGTTGTTATAAGGCGGCGATCTCCGTTATCGTCTTCGTCCTTAAGACTAGTGGCTAAACCCACTAGTAATAAATACCATTAACCCCCAAACGCATGTCTGGCAATAGCAACAAAAAGCTGATTTTATTCTTCGTCACTTTCACGCAGTCATTAAGGAAAGTGACAAAATCACTGAAATGAATTTACAATATACACTCATCGTCACTTGACGAATCGTTCCAGCGAAAAGTGAAGTAATTCACTCTAAAATTAGTGAAAAGCAAATCAAATCATACTTTTCGTGAAAAAACGAAAGTGAAAGGTTGAAACAATTTCAACTTTTCGCGGAGTGAAAGAGACTAGTGAAATACATTTTTGTACCTAAGAACTAGATGCAGGATGCAGGCAATGCCACTGTGCTCATTATTTATATGATAATGTATTATATCAATTTCCAGGCTAGAATTGGAGTCCTATTGGCAGGGTACTGCATCACCAGTATCACCGCAGCACCAGAATACCTAACCGAAAGTGTCAAATCTCGAGAAGTCATATTCCTGAAGCCTGTCTTTCTTTATTTCCTGGTAGACAGAAATAGAACTCATCACTTTAATAGTGTACCTATTAATTAGCATTTAGCATTAAAGTAAATTAATCAAGCGTATGTATCTGGTAGTGTGAAAATGTAATTCCCCCCGTGTGAGGGTGTTCCCCCCCATTTGACTCAGAATTATATCTAGTTGTAATGGTTTTCTCGTTAATATACTAGTAATAATGGTTGTCCTCGCGGTGGCCATGAATTGGAAACATGGTAAAAAGGAAAAAATCTTGGTTAAACTTGGGGCATTTGGTTCCATTGCGTAAGAAAACCTTGCGTTGGTCGTAAGAAAACCGTTGTCACCGACAAAAATGAGGGCGTAGTTCGAACAGAAATTCAGACAAGTTCAGGAAATGCCATGAGCTGATCGAGCGCCCGCACAGTTACGGATGGATAAAATGCGCTCCAGTTATGTAATTTAACATCTTGAGTTTTGAGAGAGCTTAAAATGAAGTCCTTCAAAGCAGAAGGAATCTAATTAATTGCTTGCTGAAAACTCAAAAACGGCAATTATTGTGGGGGTAAGAGCCAACAATAAACAATTTTTATTCCAGAATTATACGATCCATTTTCGAAAAAGCAGGGGGTGAAAGAGAGGCAAAGACATCAGCGATTGCGGTGAAAACCAAGTTTTTCCTTTTTTTATCATATTTTCATTACATGGATGCCGGCTGTCGAGGATAACAAGTCTCAAACAGAAGAAATAACACGCTATCGCTATACATCTCTCGTTAATTCACACCGACGCACTCAAAAAGTCCGGGTAAGTGTGTATAGGTAGAACCGTAGCTACCGTAGAACTATATAATATGTAGTAATAATATGTCCATGTCCCTGGGGAAGACTAAAATCCAACCCGAGTATATAAAAGTAATAATAATTGTCTTCTCCCTGCGTTTAATTATCGTATCTTGTAATTTTAAAGTATGAAACACGGATCTAGAGAGTGTCATGGCGCCCCAGGTGGGGAGAGAGGCGGCGGTTGCAGTAGGGCACTCAAAGATAACAAAAATATGAACCCAAGTTCTTCAAGCTTACTTCTCGGCTGCCAAACTAAAATTGGGTGCGTTTGCTTAAACAAAAATTGCAACGGACCAAACTCTAAATTTGGGTGCATATATTTTTGTCATCTTTTGAGTATTATTGCACTACCGCCTCCCATGAGACCCCCCATGACACTCTTGATGCCGTGCTATGAAATGAAACGTGAACAATTTGTGGGACTGAAAATAATTTATTTTTCTCCATAGACGCTCAAGTACCTATCCCTATACAGAATGTATGTATCCTTTTTTAAGGCTTTGGTGGTCACTATACGCCAGATGAAACCGTCCAACATTTCAGATGCCAATTCAGAAAATAAAAACTTACGCTGAACATAAAATACTTTTTCTCGTCATATGGTTTATACATTACAATTTTACCTCCGTAAATGTAACTTATGTAACGTCACAATCTCACACTCACAATATCAAATATCATTCTGCATATTATGCACAAATACAAAATATATGCAAAAATATTACAAAATATCATATTATCGTATTAAGTATATATTATAGGTGCCTACATACAAATATGTGCATATAAAATACAAATTATCGAATGTAAATATGCACAAATGAATTAATCAAATTATTATTACAAACATACAGGTTCGGTCGGTACTCGGTAGTTACTACTTACTAGACTATTCTCGGTCGGTTCAAAATATATGCAAAAATATTACAAAATATCATATTATCGTATTAAGTATATTATATATAGGTACATACAAATATGTGCAAATAAAATACAAATTATCAAATGTAGTAAATATGCACAAATGAATTAATGTCAAATTATTATTACAAACATACAGGTTCGGTCGGTAGTTACTAGACTATTCTCGGTCGGTAAACAGCACACAGCAACAGCACACCTAATTGACCTAATGCTATTATAAGTTGGTTTGTAAAAAGGGTGCGCACGATAAGGTAAGCTTTGGGGGAACTTGATTCGAGGAAAGCTAAGTAAGTGCTAAAGCAAAAAAGAAAGGTTGAGCAGGGAGTTGAGAATTGAGAAGTTGAGACTTGAGACGAATAATAATAATGATAATGGACAGTCAGTCATGTCATAGTCATGGCATGGCCTGTGTGGATCAAAAAATATGAGCTTTTAATTGTGTAGCTAATTGTGGAGAAACGGAATATTCTATAGCTATAATTTCGGTCGATTTGATTGCTTACCTTTAAGTTTAAGCCCAGCAAATGTTATTGTGCTTGTATTACTGTATAATTGTATTGAGACTTGAGACATAACTTCGTATTTTTATCCAAAAGCTAGTAAGTTACGTATGTATGTTTGCGTTTAATTGCATATTACATGTGCTAAATAAAATACTAATTACGTATTAATGAATTACACACACCTTATACAAAATTGCAGCAGAAGTATAAGCCAGATATCATAGTTTGACCATGTTTGAATTGAATGAGTGTAGCAATCGGTAATAAATTAAATAGGAGAGCCATAATAGTGGTGATCATAAGTTAAGTTTTGCTAAGACTCTAAGCATGCTGTGCTGCTTTGCATTTATTGCATTGCTGTATTGTATGCTATGCTCATTTGCTAATGTATGTAGAATGTAGAACTATACTTTGCATTTTTAGACTTCATATTCTAAATAGATATATCGCAATTATCGCATGCAGTCGAAATGTGAATTACGGTACGTGTGCGCTGTGCGTGTGTCGTGTTAGTTATTTAGCGTCGTCCATCGCATTCTGTCCTCTACATTGTCTGCATTTGGGGCCAGAAAAAATAAAGTCTAATACTATTCTAAGTGATTTGCGAAAGTATAGACGAGTTTCTTAAAGTACTCCAAAATACTTGAACGAAAAAACGATATAGACATGCTCCCTGATAACCATGCCCACAAAGTACATCAATCGAAAGGTTTTTAAAAGAGCTGTCGAAAACCATTTGGGGCACTTTTCGCTACATTGATCCGTTTTCGAGTAATTTTCGGGAAAAGTTTTGACCTCTGAACTTTGCCCACTGATTATTCGAAAACGGATAAATATAGCGAAAAATGCCCCTAGTGGGCTTCGAACGCTCTTTCAGAGACCTTTCGATTGGTATACTTTGTGAGCATGGTTATCAGGTAATGTTCAAAAACGGAGTCCAAAAATGGAGTATTAAGAAACTCGTCTATTACTAACTATATGGTTTTGGCATGGCATGATGTAGATGTAAAATGTAATGTGCAACGCTTCTGCCTGCACGCACATGGCCTGCACTCTGAGCTTGAAAAATGTTTCAACAAACGCAAACGGTCGCTGTTTGGTACACACTACACACTACACACACTCACACACCTGTACCTATTTATGTCTAGCCGTCACCAAATTGTCCATTCTATCAGAAATTATGCAATACTGTTCAATTTTTAATGCAAAATATGAAGTAACTGTTTATAACATAATATAAAATGCATTATCTGTTTTAATTTAGTTAAATTTACTCTTTAAATTTTAAGTTACAGCCAAAAGTCGTTCGGTAAATCACTTCAGAGAAGAACATAATTTCCTGGGCTACTGTGTACCAGCTAACTCTGGCCTCCCTTCAAGCCGTATAAATCTTTCGCCTTTTACTAAAGATTTCCGTGGAGGGGGGCACCTAATGAGTCTTCAACTATTTTTGGAAGGCCTACCGAAAGGTGGGCTCACTATTAAATCAAAAGATACTTTGCGCAGTACAGTTAAAATACACGTACTGACGTGTACGGAGGTGTGGCTTTCCGACTGTATGACCTAAACCTCTCTTCTGATATAACTTTTGTGGGAATTAAATTGGGGGAGGGACTAAGGACTACTACTGCTGTAGGGAAAAATCTCATAATGCTTTTAATTTTAATATACAGGGAGATTGTGGGAAAAACGCTCGGAAGGCAAGGCCATCGTGATTTCTTCGATTCGGTAGAAATGACACATTTTCAATTGCAGTTGAGTTAACTAATCGTTTGCAAAATATTATTATGATAGCAATGAGTCTCTTTTCATCACGGCATAATATTTGTTTTCTTATTATGTACAGGCTGAGGGAACTCTTTTTATTGGCAGTATAATAATTAAGACACTAAGGTAATTAAAACTTTATAAATATGATTTTTGTGATAGCCTTTCACAAAAATGAAATCACCTCAATCTAATCGACATAATTTTATTGAGAATTAGTTAGTGCCTAAGTATAGGTACATCAGTCATTTTCATTTTTATCAATTCTTGATTCAGCGTATTCACTATATTATTATAATTATAACTACGAGTACCCTACCCTGTAAGAAAATAACTGCCTACTGCAAGACTAACTTTTATCTTCTATGAATAATTGTAGCCCAACTAAACCTAATTGAAGGAATGCATTGCAATTAGTTTTAGGTACCTACAATGAATTAAAGTTATTACTCATTCAGATTCACGAAGGATTCCATTTTCAACGTAGCTTTTTCTAGAGAAATATATTATTATGGCCAGGAATAAAAGAGTTCTTTTAAATGCTTTTTATAATTCTGGTAAACAAATGCAATGCAAGTCGAAAATAAATACCTAAATGATTTACAGATCTCCACTTATGGATATATTGCTATAAATATTTTGTTTTATTTGTCGTATTTAAATACATATAAGAGCCTTCTCTTTATTATGTCATATTATTATTTAGTCAATTCCACACTCTGTCATATTTACTCAAAATAACAGCCTATTTTAATTTAATTTCTATTTTTATTTAAATTGGAAATAATATATTACTTTATTGCTGCGGTCATCGAAACTTATTCGTCATCTAAGGAGAGTTCAACGATTTTTTTAACTTGTCTTTTGTATTCAGGTAAGTTGCTGAGAAACAAATCTTTTGCAGTGGAATTAGCTGGGGAGTCAGGATTCGGTTCTCCAAGCAAAACTTGAATTGCCACAAGAACATTGCCAGCATTGTATTCTGGATTCCATTTCGAATGACATTGAAGAATATCTATGCAAATATTTCCGTTTGTGTAAACATTTGGGTGAAACATCTTGGAGATGAATTTGGCTGTTGGTGGACGAATTGGATAGTTTTTAGGAAACTGGAGCTGCAGTTTAAAAATTCCATTCTCGAAGGGAGTGTCGTACGGTCCCAAAATAATTGCATCCCAAACTAAAATATTCTCATCTGATGGAAATGCACTGATTCCTGGGCGTGGCTCTTTGTTTAAGTTCCACAAATCCTTGCGAATCCTCTGTTCCGCTGTGATCACGGATGCCATTTTAACCTGTAAAAATTCAAGTAGTATTCATTTTAACAAATCACAATTTACAAATCACTCGTTACAAAATTTAATATTATGTAGAGTTATCGAAATGGAAATACGAAATGAGATTTGAGAAAGTCCACCAAATCCATTTATCAAAAATATTTATTGTAACTAACACCATAATATTATTTTATTATAAATTATTTTCTAAAGCCACCAATCAAGTTTACCAATATTAATTATACCGAGTAGATGTTTCTTTTAAACTTTCAGTGTAAATAAAGTGTAATTTTTAATTTTCTTACCGAACCGATAATTAAGAAGTTTAAAGCAAGAGAGCTTCCTGTGACTTATTGTAAACAACACAATATTTGCTTCTCAACTGAGAAGTGTCAAATAAATATAAATACTATGAGGGTGGAATCAGGAATGGGGGCATTATTGGTGGGTACACGAAGGTCAAAAGGGTCTTGATTATCTATACAGACTGTGCTACAGAAATAGATACCTACATGCAACTATTATATACAAATAGATTGTAATGTTATTATACATATTATCTGGAAAGAGATAATTCATTGAGACGAAACTCTACCTCCGCTCTCTCCAAATAGTCAGATTAATGGACAATGGACAGGAATTTATGTATAGTAATAGCAAATTAGGTATTCTATTATGCATTTAGGTAAATAGGTATGTTTCCCTGTATTCTAGGTATATAGGTAGGTAGGTACCTTGATACCTTGTATAATTATTTGACATTGTCACAATCACAATCGTCAGTCCTACATAACTTACGTAATTTTCTTAATCATTCATGCAAGACATACAATTGTAAACATTAACAAACTGAAGATTACTTTCGTATTTGTAGACGTTATCTCCGTCTGTCTATCATAAAGAAATATGTTTGTTCATTGTTCAATCTCAAATTGTCGAACATTTTCCCCTAAAACATATTAAAATTTTCGATCAACATACGGATTATGAAACCACGACAATTTTCCATGGTGTTGAAAAATAGGTACCTGTCTGTGCCCATACTAAAACGCAATAATTTATTTCAACTTTTATCATATCATAATAATATTCATATCATAATCAACAGCAAGATGTCGATAACAAGTGAATGCATAGGTTGTGCGGTCATTGAAGATGAAAGCACATTGCCTGGTAACATGAAACTATTTTAAGTCCTTCATGTAACTACTGCTGACTACTGCTGACAACGGTTATTGAGAATAGTCTTTGATATCTAAGCAATGAAGTGATATGTTTACTGAAATACTTGGCCACCCAGTTATCAGATTTTCAAAGTTTTTTGCTCTCTACTTTTTATTATATACTCAACCAATGGCTGATATAGGATTACCGATAACAAAATATGAGTCATAGTCATAAATAAGCCTGGTCGAACATATTTAATAAACATATCAAAGTATTCTACAAATTATATTCCTAGAACAAAACATTATTGCTGTTTATTTCAGATAGGTACCTACATTACATTGCCACCGTCTGTAATGACAAGTTTAAGTACCTAGTACCTACCAAACCATAATATAAAGCAGTATTCTTAAACATAAATGTTTACTCGTTCAGGCACATAAACAGCAATAAATACAAATAACTGTTTTGTACCATACGCTGTCTGTACTCAGAATTAGTCTTTGTATCTGCATTTCAGTTCATATTGCGTCTGTTTTTATGTAAAACTATGTAAGCCGATACCTACGTTTGATTTTTGGACTCAAGGCGACAGTCGTGAAAAGAAGAAACAAAAATAAGAGACTGCATGTTAGGTGGTATACTGTATACTTATGTTCATGGTACCTACAATTACAGTACACAACTGCAACACAACCTGGCCCTTAATTTATTTACCATCAATCACTCGTACACCAACCTATATGGTCAGTTTACCCTTCGTATATACCTACTTTTGGTAATTTGTTAAGACGGGCGGCGGGGGGCAAAAACGCAGGATAATAATACCTACCTACGTGAACGTGTACATTTACATATTATATTATATCCTACAAGTTTACATTACAAGTGTATGTATGATCTGATGATGTGTGGTGTAACTTTGAATAATTTACATAGTAGGTATAGAAGCAAGAAAAAAGCAAACTCTTCAATTCATGTTGATAAGCAATGAGACATTAGTTTTAGATTTCGTTAGTGAGTTTTGGGCTTCGCAGTGAGCAAGATATAAAATACAAGTTATCTAACTACCTAATTCAGATTTTTGGATGAGCTTTCTTTCCTTCTTTAAACCCAAGCTAAATTCAACGCTAAAATCGGTAAGAAATACTTTTTTCGAGAAAATACATTTGGTATAGGTAAAGAAAATGCTAAAATGTTTTGCAAATTAAAATCTTTATACAGAGATGTTATGCACAGGTTTAGAATGTAGAATCTTATGTACTTGCAAACTTGCAATTATTGCCGTATATTTTGTTTCTAAAAATTGCGTCATTTAAGTCATTTATTAACAAATCTGTTTGATTCGAAAAGGAAATGGAAGAGTCTGACTTTTCTGTGAGCGTGATGCAGTTGACGGGAAAGAAAGTCAAGTTAAATGTTAATGGACAGTGGACTGTAAAGGAATTGAAAATGGAATTTGCACGCTACGAGGGGAACGTCACTTATGACACAGTAAAATTTATCCATCAAGCCAAGCATATGTCAAATGAAAAAACTTTAGCGGATTACAAAGTGACTGCGGGTGAGAAAATGAATAAAAATATAACTTTCTTGCTTTACGTATGCGGAAACCATAAAAGTATTATAATTACAATAATTTTGTTTGAATTAAAGATTCTGTTATCACGGCAGCAATTCGTAGCACCGGGGGTTACCATCGGACACCAAAATACATATTATTATATACCTATAGTTTGCTCGTACAGGACAGAGATCAGAAGTCTAAATAGTAAATTTGCTAATGGCCCATTAAAATATCAGTCCAGTTTGTTTTTTTCCTTTTGTGTCAAACGTTTAATTGCATTGTATAAATTTTTGCTTATATATAGATGCACTTTTAAAATGACAATTAGATAATTGCGATATTGATTTGATATTGGGCTACATATTTTTTGAAAAAATTGATTTTAATAGAAAAGTCTGAGAAGATCTCCATAATTATAAGTGATAACGTATTACCTAACTCTCTAAGTCCAAGAACACTAATAATAATGCAGCCTTAAGTTCAGATGCAGACCTGGATGCGATGTTTATTCTCATCAGCTCTAATGTAATAATCTCTCTCTGTAGCTCGTGATATTAATTGAATTAAATTATAATTGATAATAATAACTATAATTAATGACGATCTAAGTATAAGCTACGAAAATACTTGGAAATATTTAATAATTAATATCAATAATAAACAAAATATTGGATAATTCTTATTAGTTTTGTGGCATCCAATTTATTATATGTTATTGCATCTACTCATTTAATAAAACTATTTCATATTTTTTGATACTTTATATTTGCTAATTGCCATACTTATAGAACTATTAATTATAATTAGTGAGTAAATATTTGCTAAGGTTGTGTTCAAGAAATTATGAAAAGTCTGATACTCAAAAACGATATCTAGTAACTGAGTAAAAATATATTTATTAAAAATGAAAACTTGAATTAGGTTAGTAAACATTGTAAGTGTGCAAATAATATCTAGCCTGGTCATAATCGCCATTTTTCAAGTACAAAGTAGCGAGGTTGTAAGCAGTTTCCCTGCTGAGATCGTAGAAATCATCTCTATAGTGAACATCTAAAATAATTTGCGTGTCAATGGAATTCTTTTTGTCTTCGTCAGTCAGTCGTTTCAGGGGTGGGCATTTCAGAGCCCTTTCGTAATTGACCACAGCGTAGTGATTCATGGCGAAGAAGTGGAAGAATCTGGCCAAGTTGTAGTAAACTTCTTGGCAGTGTCCACGGAGCTGAGCGTATTTGCCCAGGAAGGCGAGTAAATAAACGATCATGTGCTTTTTCCCTTTGGCCGTCTTTTGGGAAATCAAATGAAGCAAATTGACAGCAGACATGAGAGGAACTAGTGGGTTCTCTGGATCCAGAGTACTCAGCAAATTACAATGCTGTAGTGCGATTCTGTAGTCGCCCTGGACAAAGTACAAGTTCTGGACGAGTAGCAAAACTTTTGTATCCAGCGGGAAAAGATTCCGCATTCGTGTCAATTGCTTTGTTAATTTCTTCGGGTCACATCTGCTCATGCCCAAGGCAAATAGATTCATTAACATCCCATTTAAATTCTTCCCCTCACTTTCACTTTGGTTTACTTTCTTCTTGAAAATCATATTCATGTTCTCCAAATCCTTGTTCATAACAGAGGCGTAGAAACAATGAAGTTCTAAATCCTCGAGCATGTAATTATTCAGGTAAAATAGTTTAGAAGACGCCGCCGTGTACGTAATTCGAGACAGTAAGTCATATCGTTCTTCCTTAATCAAAAGTCGACACAGTTTCAGGTACAACGCCCACTCGGACATTATATCGTCAGGTTTGTCCACAAAATTTGGAATTCGGTCATTCACTCTTTGATTATTATTTCGCCGATGGGAGGTTATAATGTCGTGCATATTTGTTGCTCCCAGGGAATTTACAATGACTGAAATTATAATTAACCATTTCTATACAATGTGATTGTAAATAATACATAAAAATAAATAATTTACTACTATACCTTGACTCTCGTGTATGCTCCTAATGACTAGACAGTGTCTACTAAGCAGTATCAACATCGCCTCGTAAAACTCCTTGATCATATCTTTTTCAATTAGAATATAGCAGCGCTCCATTAGCAACTCCACATCAATGGCTTCTTCCATGTCATCTTCAATCAAGAATTGTCATTTAAAATATTATTTTGATTATTCGAACAATTATATAAAGAGAAGATTTTTATTTGACCTACTTTGGTGAAGTATCAAAAGAGACTCTTCAATTCTCCCAAGTTTTTGAAGAATCGCAGACAAATTTAATTTTGCTATTTTATGTTCTGGAGCCAACCGAAGAACAGTTTGATAGGCAATCTCTGCTTCTTCCAGTTTTTCCAAACTTAATAGACATTCAGCATAGCGTAACCAAATAGCAGCCTACAATAGAAATCGTTTACAATAATAATTATATATGTGCTTCAGAAAGTTTCAAAGATATTCAATGATTACTGTTTCCGTTTACCTGACTGAATTTCTCGGAAGTAACCAAAGGCTCAAAAATACTCAAAGCTGCTTGATACATCTTTTTGCACATGTATGCCTCTCCAATCTCAAAATAGGACTCTCCAAATTCTTCTACTGTTTCTGTAGCTCTCAAATTTGATATCAAAATCTGAAAAAATTGCAATTGTAGGTAATAAAACATAAATGAAACGTGAATACCGTTGATCATTAATTATTAATCAGAATATAAATAATTACATTGCCCATAGAATAGCACCCTAGATGGATTAGGACAATGATTAATTTCTGCTTAATATCTTTATGAATGTTGTTTCCACTTTTACTGAACTTCCTGTACGACAAGGCACTTTCCATTCTTTCCCGTGATACAAAATCCCCTCTTTCCAATGGAGGATCAAACTTGACACCTACATAAGTGCTCAGAATTTCGATTGCTTCTACAAACTTTTCCATCGATATGCACAGCTCCAGAATTAAGTTGGACTCTTGAGAAATCAAACAAAAATTATTAATACATTTCCATTTTTGCAGTGTTAGCAATGCAGTCTGTCAGTTCCGACACTTACCAATTGAACTAACAAAACTCGGATAGTCACGAAAGGCTGTTTTTAAAGACTCAAAAGCCTTTTCTACATCTTCCGCTTGGTGGTAAATCATTGACATTCGTTTTAGCACTTCAACACATACAGCGGGCGTTCGGGTCTCGACTGTAAGAAAAATAATAAAAAAACTGAGTATCGAATATTTTTTAAATTGTACTAATAGATATTAAGACCTAATGACCTAATTTTACTTAATAATGCAATAATAAAAATTATCAATCGAAGGTCCTACGTGTTAATATTTTTTGGTATCCCTTCAAAGCCCCCTTGATGTCTCCTGATCGCTGTATGACATCGGCTCTCTGGAAATGCAGCTCAACATTTTGAGGGTCGTACATGACAGCTAAAATTACAACAATTGATTTAAAACTAGAACGTATTTTCCTTCATATTAAAAACGTATTGAGTAAATCCCAACCTTTATTAAAGCATAAAATAGCTTGCGTTATTGATCCTTCTTCCATTGACATTTCGGCTAAATGGTGCCATTCGGTACAATTCTTTGGATTTAAATACGCAGCAATTAAAGAAAACTGTAGACATTTATCCGTTCGTCCAAGAGTGTCATACACCATCGCAATTGTACTAAAGGGTTCAACCAGAGTAGGCTCTGTAGAATAAGAATTATTAACGCGTTAACACGTATTATTATATTAATATACTCTATAGATAGGGCACAACACAAGGTAAAGTTTATTTTATTTTACGTCCTTACGTTCTTTGATGATTTCCATGCAGATCTCAATCGTACTGTCATATTCCCCTCGAGCAAATCGTAAATGAGCTTCACCAATAAGTCCTTGTAGAGTTGGCGACATTTTCTTGCGACGACGAACACTGAACGACTTTGTTTCACTTCCGGTTCTAAAAAATTCGTCTTTTAGAGTTCCTGCTGAAGTTGAAGGGCCTTCATCTGTGTCTTTCCGCACCTTCTTCAAAGGTGGTCTTCCTCTTTGGGAACTTCCGGGTCGTGCTGAGCTGTCTAATGTAGCTCGATTTGTCGGGCACCGATATTCTTCTATGACGGCCGCCAATTCTGGAAAAGATACTTTGCCTGCACAGAAAATCAAAAAGTACACTTGTAAATAATAGCCATGTATTTTAAAATATTACTGAGAATTAAATATCAAGAAATATTAAAGAAACCTTGAAGGAAAGCATTTGTTTTTCTTTTCAGTTCTCCAATTGCTTTATCGCCGTCATCAAAATCTTCCATCATTTCATTTTCTAAATCAGCTACTGGTTGGAACGTATTCGCAGCATTAAAATCAACTTTTCGTAATTCTTCTAAGACAATCGGATCCTCTGTCTCATTATCTTCGTCGTCCTCCTCACTTAGGTCAATATTTAACCTCTTTAAATCCGCCGTGTCGACAACGAGAGCATTGGAAAAAGCATTATTATCGTCTTCTTCCAATCGGCCTTCCGCCTCTTCAACTTCCACCTCCATTGCAGCTCACAGTGTCAAAGCCAATACGGTGGATGCCCCTCCTTGACAACAGTAACAAGTTGACAACCCGCCCTTCCAAAGAGATCGTTTAACGAGGCAGTAAAATAGAACGTGGGATATTTGAATTATTGATATTTACATGTAAAAGAGACCCTTTTTC
>JABASI010004858.1:0-13287 GCA_019776505.1 Tomocerus nigrus | reverse complement strand
ACAAATCTATATAATGATAGCGTAAGATTCAAGCGAAACTTTTTTCAGAGCACATCCTTTTTCTTCACCCTTTTCTTTTACTCTTTTGTCAAACATGTCATACATTTATGGGTTTCCATTTAAGAGGTTGTAAGAAAAAGGCTATTATAATTTAGAAGAGCACCTATCCCTTGAACATTAACATTACCTACTACAGAGATATTATTAATAACATAGTACATAACTTGTATTGGTTCTCCTCAAGATGAAATACATATAAATTATCTACATGTGTATGTAGTATTTGTGTTTTATGCGTTTCCTTTAGAAGATTTCGTGTCGAAAATTCAGGTAGAGATACGTTAGAGATAAAATAACCCTTCTTTTATGTACTACCACAGCAGTACATTAAAATGAAGTAAAAAGGAACTGTATAATAGATAAGGTTATTATAGCTTATACTGCACAAATAGGAAATAATAATACTCATATCCAGTAATGATGAGTTTGTTTTGACAACTTGTCTCGGCAGTTTGAGAGCAAAAGTCAAACCACTCATCATATTCTTCTGGCTGAAGCAACCCAAAAAAATGTTTCCTGCGGTTTCAGCTGAAATTTAATCTTGAAACTGTCTAACATATAAAATTGCATTCAACTGTCAACTTTGACTTGGCATTAAAGCGAGGAATATGTATACAGATCAGTTGATAGAAACGCTACTGCTTAAAAGCAACAAAAACTTCACAACAAATCATTACGATTATTGCTATGAAATCCACACTTTTTGGGAAGCTCATTATTGCATTACATCTTTTTTTGCAGAAAACACTTTGGTGTAGACTTACATGCTAATTCTCAACATAGGACGTTATTGCTCAGACTTTTCATGTCGAATCCTCTTCGTAACATGGTTGCTTTTTATTTTTCCAAGAAATTATTAGCTATTTCCGTGGTAGAACTATTATTGCATGACAATAAATGATTTTGATGTCTACTCTTTTCCTGTCGACATTCTCAATTCACTAAATACACTGTGTCATGGTCTATAGTTTGTAGGAATAACGTGATTGTACGGTTGAAAAAAGAATGTTTGCATTGTGATTCAGAGTGTTGTAATTGAAATGCATTGTTTAACCATTTACAATTGTTATGATACTGCGAGTGTTTACCTAACCCGGAAAACAATAATGCCTTGTGCAAACAACTGGAAAATCTACTAGTGAATGAATTTATTGTATAGACATAACCTGGCTAATATATTTTAGAGCTTCAAATTCAATTTGCACTTTCAAAGGTATAGAGATTACATTGGCTTCAGAATTATTATAGTCATGAAATCCTAGTATGACAAATATAAATGGAAGTGGCCAGTCATCGTGTGCGTTACACAAACTGGACTGAAGTTCATTATTTGTCTTCAGTTTTGTTTGCATTTTGCATGAACAGAGTTTAGGTAGTTAGGGATGCTGTCAAATATTTTCGATGCAATATGAGGACAAAACAAATTCTTGTGCTTTGCTTCACAGCATGCCAAGTGTTAATCTATTGTAATTGTAAATGTGTATTATTGTCAGTGTTATTGCTTTAGCATGCCTTATTAGCAGGACCAACCCATGTGCCTCGACATATCTACGAGAGCTTTTTATCCTCCTGCATAATAATATTTGTTGCGGGCAAAGATGAAACTTTTCCTATGGGCAGATGACACGGAGAAGGATTCTCACATCGCACAGTCGCTACGCAAAATAAGACGATAGCATAGAAGATCTGTGAGAGGAAAAGCTTTTATGCAAAACGAACAAACTTTGGTCAAACGATCTGCACTCAGTTTGAAAGTACGTGTACGAAATGCATACCATGTGGGTCTACTTTATTTGTGCAATCATACATACATACTCCTTATACGCTAAATATGGTCAAATCAGATTCCGTAAATTAGATTCTGGTCCGCATGTGTTCTTTTACTTTGCTTTTACTAACCAGATGTATGTTCAGACCACACTGCACCCCAATTTACTTCTAACTTCTGTCGCTCGTATACTGCATGGCTATATCCTTATATCTGTACCATTTTAGATGCATTAACATATTTATATTAGCTCATCATGTTTATCATTTTATTATACTTGGCAGATGTCTGCACTTGATAACAGACTAGTGGACAAATGATGGAAAATAAAAATGGACATCCTCTAAACGAACGTGAACTGCATTAAAATATCTGCATTGATCTATTTAGGAAGTAACCTTCTAATCTGAGTGCAACACACGACACACATGTGTGGATACGCTGCATATTTATGAATACATTATCACATATCGCATTATACAATCTTCTCTTCCTCCTTTACAGAATGCATTGACTGACATTTCTGTTATTATATCATAAGTAACAACGCTATTGTTTCTGAGATCAAAATTGACTAAGCAGTTATGTGATGCAAATTTTTTCTTTCTTTTTCCTGTACTACAATGGCCGTTTCTGATTTTCTACTCGTACCTATACAGTAAATGTAGAAGTATAAAATATACATGGAATAGGTAATAACTGGTGTTCAAGTGTGCTTAAGTAAGTACTGATCACAGTTTTATCTACCTGATAGATGAACTTACCTGAATCAAGGAACCTAGAATAAAATATACTGCATGTAATGTACCATTAGCCTTTGTTACATTATTATATTTTGCTATGCATATAGTTCAGTGATTACTTAAAAGGAACAAAAGAGAATTTCAAAAATTTTACCTCTATATAAGGATTTGACAAACTAAATGAAGGACTGGTTTTCTAATACAAGGCACCTGAAGATATTAATTGTTTACCTGGCATACACGATTCATTTACAAATTAAAACTGTGCTGAGCTGATAGTTAACCCTGACTGCCTAGAAATGGAAATTAACTGTGGTTAAGTCAGTTGTCCAATATTATAATAAAAACAATTTTGACAAGCGAAGAAAGTTGTAGAAATTATTACTGCCAAATCTATTAAGTAGCAGTAGTAGATGTAATTATTTGTAGCTCTCATTCATCATGTGAAAAAGGTGAAAAAAGAGTGTGTGTGTGTGTGGGTATGCATAAGGATGGGAAGTCCATTTTTACCTTATTATAAATGTACTTAATATTATAAATCACGCTTATGTGAAATTGTAACTTTCAAGAATGAACATTGAAAAAATGATGATGGATTGATTTGAAAATGGTACACTGGTACACACAATTTGAATATTGCAATCTTTCACAATACTCAGCAATGCAGTTTCCATGTACGTGTGAAATGGAAAGCTAGTAAACTATTTTGAAGCTTTTCTTTCGTTTACATGAATGTGAAAGTAACAAATAATTTTTTTTTCTCATCTATATAGGTAATAAGGTACTTAACTGACTAGAATTTTCGGCACTGGTACTACGCAAATTCCACCTAATAACAATTGGGGTAATAATTTTATATTTATTCGTTTCAAAGTAGTAAGAGGTATGTAGCTGTGCTGCATTAATACTTATTATTGTTTGAAAAATAAATATTATTTATGTCATTAAAGTTCTTCTTTATGGAAGTTTACAAACGATAACTGATTACAATGTAGAGCCATAATAATTCAGTGGTAGACGATTAAAAACAGAAGTTTCTGGTGTCTAAATGTAATACGAAGGTTTTATTGAGGAAAAGCAGATAGATAGGTATGCACTATAATATTAGTTACCCATCCTCCATCCAGTATACTTAATATAGACATGAATTTTTGTTTCATTCCAAGAAGGATGCAATTTTAAATATGACGAACATCCATAGAGGGAAATGTATAAAAGTGTGTTGACAAGCTGTCTGTCTAAATGTCATTACCACTTCTTATTTCAGTTCAACTTCCAGTGTTGGTACTACTAGAATATTCAGAAAAGCAATTTACATGGGACACAGGCGTCCCAGAGTCGACAGGGAAGCGAAAGGAAAATGATGTACTTGCATCACTCATGTCGGTGTTATATAGTAGACTGTTGAAGAATTATATTTTGTCATAGTAGACAGTATATTAAAGGTGAATAAAATATATGCAAATTCAAAGGGGAAAGATAGGAGTGAAGAAAAGTGAGGCAGAACTCAAGTGCGACACTAGAAAGACACAAGTGTATCAGTGCATCTAAGGGGCAACACTCTGAGAAATGAAAAACAAGATCCTTTTGATGTTCTATTTTGGTGTAAAAAACATAAACAAAACAAGTGGAAAAGTCTACTTGAGTTGGTTAGGTAGGTTCTGCTGATATTGACTCTAATAAATCTACAGCGATCTTGGAAAAAAGCAGATGCAGCAAGATATTTAGCTACATTTTTCATCGGGTTTATGCTAATGTTATCTATTTGCCTATGCTCGTCTTATGCAACTGTGTTTTTGAGATGTTAATATAGAAATAAGGCTCTGCTATACTAACAGCATCCTCCACTAAATGCATGACAAGTGTACAAAAATAGTCTTGAAATGGTTACAGTTTTTTTCTGTGCCAAGTCAAAGCAAGAAAATACATACCGGGAAGTCAAGAGCCATTGGCATTCACATTTCTCTCCGAATCTTCTGCCTTTCCAAGTCATAGATAAACAGCAACAACTATACTGGAACTTAACTGACAAATATATCCCTTCCTGGAAGAAGAACTACAAATATATTTTAATATATGCACATATTATGCATACTCACGTATACTAAATGTCAGTCTTTATATTATGTTATCGGCTGTATTGAAATTCGGCATGAATTTTGAAACGTCCCAGTTGTTAAAACACAAAGAAGATTCCATAATCCTTTTAAAACGGTGTCAGCTACTGCACTGGAGTTTTAGGGAGCAACATGACAATTTTTTCCCAGTAGATTTGAATGCGCAGAATGCCAAAAAAATTATTAGAGTTACGCCTATTAACAATTTAAATTTAAATTAAATTAAATTTAAAATTTAATGTAGATTTAATGAGGTTTTTGGTCTGCAGTAATTATTTTTTTTGGATTCAAATCTGTCAAAAAACAATATCAGTGGAAAATATTCAAATAGTTATTAACGTTTTAAAAACATGGAATTAACATACTTGGACGTTTCTAGTTTTATCTACCCTGAGTTTCAAAATGAACGGTAACATACACTGCACAACTTAACACAACGCTACTCGCATAAGAAAGTCATATACACTCTTTCTGTTCCAGTTTTTCACGGGCTATTTAGATAAACAACGCAGTGGAACTGTGGAACACCTTAAAAACCTTAACACCCTTCTTGACACTTTTTAAATAAGAAAAAGCCCTCTTAGGTTCTAATATTCAGTTCTAAATGGTTGTTTTCAGTTGAGTCCCTCAATCGACTTCCATTTGTCGCCTTCTCTGTACAGTTAACCTGAGTTACTTTACTACTTATAGTATAGCTACATCTCCCTTCGTTGAAAGCAGGCTGTGTGATGTGAATTGCATCTATTGCCTAGAATTCTCACAAGACTTTTCATCCACTTCTCTAACTCATGCTTTCAAATTTTAACTGCTTCCTAGTGTAACCGGAGAAAAGTTGAGAGGAAGTCGTCAGCAGGAGGAAACACTATTTCAATTCTACTTTAGTTTTAGTTTGCCGACATGAATGCGTCAGCAGTGACTACTATTGCCGCGACATTTCTGAGACAAATTACCAACTGATAACCAAATAACATAATTTTCCGAACCCAATTATACCATTATGTTCTACAGGAGTGGCTAAGTGCCTATCTCAGAAATTCTGGAATGAGATAATTGTGAACTCACTGTAAATCATGTTATATGTTTTCATAAACATAGGTATCGTGATTTGCAGTCCTTTCACTATAAGACTCTTGTTAAAATGAAGCAGTTCTTTGCAAGGTTTCTGAAGAGATGTTGAGTTTTGGGTCGGATTTTAGCAGACTGAAGCACCTTTGAAATTTCATGTAAAATCAATGGTGTCGTAAATGTGGCGGAGACCAAGTAAAAAGTTGATAAAGCACGCTTCTTGTTATCAACTAGTATAAAGTTGGAACTCATTAGGAGATCGCACAGTTTCGAATTACGTTTCTTGTACTATTTGATGAATTCTTGGTGTTCACGTCTTATGTCTTCCCTAATAATACGGGCAACTGGAAACTTTTCTTGAAAACTCTGCCGTAAAATAAAAGTCTGTTTAAAACTGTCTTGTCTATTTATTTGGCTGTGTATTCTTCGAAAACTAGATATCTGCAAATAATTATAATCGACATGTGTAAAACTTATAACTAGCTATAGGTTGAACTTCTTTCAAAGATGGTGACATTAATCATCTACAAGAAAATGTAAAATAAATCTCCTGTTTACAATCTCAACCCTTGTTTTGTGAAGACCTTGAAAAGCAAGCTCTAGCTGAGATTTCTGTTTCCGGTGTAAAGAAGTAAAAGAGCGTAACGAGAGAGAATAAATCAGATTCGGATATTTGATATGCCTAGTAATCATGAAATGAACATACCTTGAAACGATCCTCCGAAGTTTCGATTGCCAAAGGGTTCAGCCGAAGTCAGAGACAATCCACCGACAAAGAAGAGGAAGAGGATCATCGTCCATAAAAATTGGCAGGAAGAGCGCCGGGGAAAGTCAAACTCGTTGCACTTGCATGGTGTCCGTGAGCAAGTTGGCCAAATGAAGGCAGTCCGCAGCCAAAGGAATCTACAAAGTGAAAACAGAGAGCAAACAAACAATGAGGATGCTTTTCATCAAACTTTTATCCTTCTCTTCACTTTAGAGAAACTAAACATTAGAGCAGCACTGCTCCCTTCTTCTCTCAATCTCTTTCTCGCTTCTTGTATGTCTACATGCACCGACTACCGACTTTTGGTTTCACCCTACTTCCTCTTCAATTTCCTAACCGAAACGCATTTGCAGAGCTGCAAATGGCATCAGAGAGGTGACTATGAATTTTTCATGAATACCCATTAACCTTACATCACCTAGCCTAGACGAATATTAGAATAATTTTTCAGAATCGTGTTATCTGTATACCCTTTTGTCCCCGTTTGTTATGCATTTCCACTCAAATGACTAATGGCGTCTACATTACTCAAGAAATGTATCAAAGCTTTTAAAGCGCAAATTAATGCAATTGAAAAGGATACGGATGTGCAGCAGAAGTTAATCTCCACGAATTTATTTAATGTACTAAATAAATACCCAGCTTCCTAAATGCATTTCAATTTTAAATATTTATAGAAAGCTGATTACGCACCGAGAGAAACGTTGATCTGACTCTAAAACTCTATCCGGGTGTAATTAATTCCATTCCCATTATTGACTGAGGCATTTAACCCCTACACTTAGAGTTGCCGTTGTTCTTTCCGAATTTTCTCCCCCATTCCCAATCCATTTTCTAACTGAGTAGATTCAACTAGATCCCGGATTGTGGTCTAGCACAATGTAATAAAACCAATCTATTGCTTCGTGGTTTGATTTCGTTGGCTCGTCGATTTTCTCCACTCTCGTCTCCTCCAAAGTTTCGACTCTATCATGTGGTTTTCTTCCTACTCTCTCTGTGATACTTTGGGGAATAAAACTACCATTTCTATTGTTGACATTTCAATCTTTATAGTACTTCGTGGTGCTTTTATAGCTTTGTTACTTTCCATTTTACGTATAGCAATCTATTTTACAACTGATATACCTATAGGTATCATTTCATAGGTGCAAAATTCAGAAGCCTTAATGCAGCATTACACATTACACCCTCGCATCCATTTCTGCCGCTGCCTTCATCCTTAATTCTTCAATCTTCATCCGATGCCAATTGCTCATCGGCTCTTTAACCCTTTCTACTCTTAATGCTAATGTGATTTCCTTCCTCGCAGTAAGGAAAGGAAAGCAATCCTTAAATCTCTACTTTATTTCAGGTGAAGAAAATGAGCAATAAACATTATCGTTGTCTATATTTGTGTTTGTGCAGGTAAAAATGTTTTTTCATAGGATCTCTAAGGTGCACCATTACCGACTACTATTCTTATGCCATAATAATTATGGATAAAAAACTGCTAACGTTTTAACACGGAGTACTAATATAGATATACGACTATTGTATTAAGTCAGTAGACACCTTTAGTTCAATTAAATATTAGAGGAAACACCTTGCTCATATCATTTGACGCAAAAAAACAGATGCTGATGACAAAAGAAACTAAATAACTACCTCGAATAACCATAAAATCCGCCGTAATATCAGAGAAACATTTACTACTGGGCAGAACCACGGTATCAGTGTAACATTATGTCTTCAACGGACAGAAACGTACACAGCGCTAATATTCTTTAGCACAGATAGGCCCAAAAGTTTAATTTGCAGTTTTATGTATTTTTGCAATAAGGCTTAACGAATCAGGTTTTTTCCGCTTCCTGCATACCTGCATTACTATATCAAAAATAATTAATACAGATTAAAATAATACTTTATCGACAACTAAGCTCCTATGGATGCTTCTAATTACTAATTACACATTTACTTTCGTCTATGGAACTTGACCACAAAAAATATGAACTGCCAAATTATCTAGACATAAATTCTGGAATACTATACAGTAGGTACCTACTTATGAAAATAATTTTCCTACACCTAGTAAATAATAGAGTTCTATTGGGACAGAATGCGTAGAGTGTACGTGTAGTCTTGTAGTGAAATAATATAACTGATTCAGTTTTAAAATGTAGATTGTTTCAAGATTTTCCTTATTTTACACTTGCAGAGTCTCCTGACACTTTAGAAAGACAATCAGTGGAATTCCCAGCTCTTGTTCTGTGTACTTGTATAGTGATGTTTGGCATAGGACTCTTTCCTTTCCATTCTGAGTGGTAGAAGATCGAGAGAGATGTGTAAGAGTGAGAAAAAGAATTCCCTGCCGTCTCGTTTCCTCGAGGTAAAAGAGCTCATCCATATTACCGCCTGCTCATAATTTGCACAGAGACGACATATCCAATTCCCACTCCCATCTACCTAAATCCAACCAACTGGCTATAACTTGCAAAGTGTTGAGAAAGCGAAGAAAAAGAAGAAGACGAGTGACTAGCTAAAAGAGTTTAGTTTATGGAAGCGGAATGTTAGAGCACGAGTATTATTTCATCCCCTATATTTACTCTCTTTTAGTCGACATTAGTTTCGTTTGATTTGATCCGATGGTTGGCTTATGACTGTCGTGTCTTTAACTCACCTCAGCTCAGCTCAAAATCAGTTCAGTTCAGCTTACTTAGGTGAGATTAGTTGAGACAGCTCATCTTGAATAAAGCAAAAGCGTAACCAGCATAAAGTGCAAGAACGTAGTTATTACTTAAGGTTGATATTCATCTGTTGACTGCTCTATTCCCTGCCTTATCTTCTTTACTGACATGACGTAACTTTCCAAAGAGCTACGCACAAGCAAATCAAATAAAGTATACATACCTTCCCCATCCTTATCCCATCCAGTTCTATCAACACGAGCTTCCGGGATAAATCCCCATGGATTAATGATTCGCTATTCCGAGTTTACTCAGACTACAGAGTAAAAATGTATATACGCTTTCTTTCTTCGTATAACTATACTAACATTGTAGAATATCCAAAGGAGTTTACACACGCACCAAGTAAAACAGTCAAAATCTAATGTCGTGAACAATTCTCGCACATAAATACACGTTTCTAGTTACTGCAATCATCTGTGGCAACTTCCGTAGGGCACTACAATTTTTATTTCACTCCTTTTTTATAGAGATCCAAAGCGAAAGCTATAATAAGAAGGAGAGCGGTCTCTTCTTTAGTCTCTTTAGCGAAATAAGACGGCATATCTAAAGTCTCTACGAAATTAAAGAGAAGAAAATGAGGAGAAAAGGATCGGATAGACATCTTGTAGCAACTCCTTATAAATCCATTAGAAAATGTGCATAGGTTGTTAAGAAAAGCGTCTATAAATACCTAAAGGATATAATAAAATCATTTAGATGCGTATGGAATTCTCTTTTAACTTTTTTCCGATGAAAAAATCTTACACACAGCCAACAGTCAAGTAATTGCTAGCAAGTCACACTTGTACACATGAGAAAAAATTGTTATTTTAGAAAACATTTAATCAGAACGGTTCACTTCATTCTCGTTTATTCCGTTCTGGAGTGGGCATTCGTGCTTGCCTCTCCCTTTATTGCATTGCATCTCTGCTAGCTACTAGCATCCGCGTGCAATTCACTGTATACAGATCAGACAGTTGCTATAATATTTTTTGCCTCCCTGCAAAAATAATCCAGAAGATAAAGTTCGGACTTTTCTCCCGACTTGGGTTGAGTGGGGTTAGGAAGTCTTAGGGCTGGATTATATACATACTTGTCTTTCGATTGCTCACTGTAGTCCTATTCACTCGAACAAGTAGCAATATAAAAACAAGAGATCATTGCAGTGAGTTGATGCTGAGCACATGCTAAGCTCTTTAATCTCTTCTTTCTGTTGCACTTTTCAGACCTATAACTTTGTCATTATATTCACTCTCTTTCTACCCTGCCGCATTATGTATTCTGCATATGTCTACAGCGTTTGTTTGGATGGCGATATGAGTTTGCCCCTTCACTGCACTATCCTTCCTCCTTATTCTCAACTTAAAACATTACAAGGCTATTGTATTACCAATAGAGCAAAAACAAATGTACATAACATATTATGTAGACACTATGTATATACGTTATGTCTAACTGTCGAGAATCAGATTCTTATTAGATTAAATAAGACTGCTTTATATTCATCCCTTGTCTCATCCAAACACACTACTCTGACCTGGTGGCTTTCATCTTTATTTATTCTTACAATTCTATTCTACTACAATGCAAATACACTGAATTACATAACGCTATGCATATTATTTACTAAACTCATGCCTTCGGCACTTCTTCCAAAAATTTCAGCAAATATATGACACTAGTTTTCATAAAGAGGAAATATATTTCTATATTCCCTTTTATAGTACGACAGAATTGACTGTTGCAATGTGTGATGTGATGTGATGTGACATGTATAACAGATTTCCTTTGAAGACGTTTTTAATAATAATCATATTATTTAATATAGTTAATATACTATAGCTATAGATGTCGGTTTTCACGTGAACAACTATTTGTTGGCATCCTTATCAATCCGTGTCCAGATATGGTATTATATAAAAAGGTGAGGAATTTGGCGGAGAAGGTGCTGACACGTTGAATTTATTAATTCTGCCATTTCGAATGGACTTACAATAGTTTTGAGGTCTGGTCCTGCTGTGGGCTGCCGGTATTTTTCATTATTATAATTTTAGATGATCGTTTTGTATTCAACACATGAGATGCGGTAGAAAATTACACGTAGGATAGTGTAAAATCAAGGGGGTTAGTTGAATATCTTGTTATAGCAATAATTAATGTGTGAGATATGTGTGTACATAGGTTAAATATCCGTCTTTACATAAGAAAATGCATAATTAGGACTAGCTACTTAAACCACCAGCTATGAAAGTTAGAATGTGGATTTTTAAAATGCAAACAAAATGCTCGTTGTAGCGCAAGTTTTGAGAAGGTAAGCTGTAGACAAATTGCGGTTGGAATACAAATGTCTGTAAATGTCAAGATTTGCTATGGGCCGTATCCCCGCACAAAAAGAAAAGAAAAAATTCTACTACAGGAGCAAAAGTTAAGGTGGCTCTTTTGTTAACGGAGAAAAGCTAATATCAGTAATGCTGCTCCTCGAAAATGTTTTGGCACATTTTGTCAAGAAAAAAAATCTGTTTCGGCTGATCTTGTCTAGTTACAGAAAGTGAGTTTCGTCTGCCATCGTTTACTGTGGCTGCTGACAGTTTGTTTCTCGGAGTAGTGTGGTGTCTCGACTCCAATTTAATGTAATACTTTCTGTTGAGAGTAGATAAGTAGAGCACATATAGAATTTAAGAGTCTAAGTACCTACCTACTTATCTTTAGTAGACTAAAAAGCGTCTATGGCTCTGTAGATATAGTGAGATTATGTATACGATAAGACATTCATAGAATTTAATGCTATGATTGTTAGAATTTCGTAAAGCTCGTTACGGTATGCCACACCATGGCACGCCAAACGACGACTTTTGTTGGCTCACACATCTTCTTAACCATTTTCTTTATGATTGCATTTGATGGTGACATGTACGTTAGCCTTTAGTTTACGGGCTAAACTCTACATTACCTTAGAATCTGAGATTTTAAGAACCACCACCTCTACGAGAGGAGAAGGTTATTAGTGTAGAACAGGATAACAATCCGCTAGGAGTCAAAAGACAACCTTATTTCCTTCCACAAACAACTCCAACTGACTTTAGTGAGTGATAAAGATGTGGCTATGTAAAAGTATTTACGTAACACATCAAGGAATAATAGCAGCCAATAAAACAAAGCAGGGGATGTTGTTGTCGTTAGATTTTTGGTGCGAGAAAATCATAAGATAAAAACCGTGCTTAGCCGTCTGTAACTGTGAAAGCTTAGTCAATGCACTAAAAACAACATGACAAAATATATTAAATAAAAAAGGAGAGAAATGCCGACAGATTAACTTTCTTATAATCTGGCAATGAGAAAGTCTGAGAACTAAGAGTCGTCTGCTATAAAATAAATGAACTTACACTTGCATATAATAACCTAACTGTATCCAATTCTAAAGCGCAATAACAGCAGTGTTGTTATTATGATGTCATCCATTCTCTCTTCTTGCACTTTAAATACTGTAATGTAATAGGATGAATGAGTCCATTCTCCTGGAACAAGTTTTCATTGTTGTCTGAACAAAAAGTTAAGTACCTAACCTTAAAAATCATAAACACACATTACTTACCTACAAAGTTCATTTTACGACAATGTTGTTGTGCACAGTTGTGAATTGAGTTCAAAAACTCAACATATGGCTATATAATCAACACTGAAAAATCTTCATTTTATACCGTTACACTCTCGACGACATAATTATGAATATTTTATATAGGGAAATAGGATTTCATGCATTTGATGATAGTAAATAGCCAGTGTCCACTTCATAGCCTAGGATGACAGCCAGATTAGTTAGAAGAGTAAAATGAATGATGATGCTATCATATACTCATACACATACTACGACCAAATAAAAGACTTACTCATGCCAATAAACAAATTTAAATTTGAGATTAAATCTTTTGCGAGGGCGACTATCTACTCTTTGCTGACTTCATTTACAAACGCTCTCGATGCAAAAGTCAAGCTAGGCCAACGACAATCCATGCACAATAGAGACAAAAGGAAAATTATGTGAAATTAGCTAGCTATACCTAAA
>JABASI010004857.1:0-13287 GCA_019776505.1 Tomocerus nigrus | reverse complement strand
AAAAGAGTACTGCAATTTTAATATAATGTTTTCAGTATTTCGTATGTGTATTGCTAAGAAAAGAAAAGCTCGTGCTCAGCAACAAGTAGCAAATTTTTTTCTAATTTGTCTTAAATCTTTACAAAACTTTACAAAACAGTAAATCGTTTTTCTTGGAAATAATATGCTGTTGACTTTTGTAGAACTCGTTGATGGGTGGTGGTTCGTCTTCAGAATCTCAAAATCAGAATTCATCTTCCAGCTCTTCCTCAGGGCATCGACCACGATCTGGGTCTGACAGTTTACGAAGTCCTGTATCTAAAGTGATGGACATTTTCCGCCATAGATCTCATTCTGTTAATGCATCTGACGACAAACGGAAAAATGTACGTAAGCCAGTTGTGCTAACAATACGTGTACAATTATTATTATCATTTGCTTCTTTTTAAATTGGCTAATTTTTATGGAGACATGGCGTTCGTTCATTGTCTGTAGCCTGTACCAGTATAAAGGAAAATGACATGTAATGTAAATAGGCGTGTCCTAATTAAGTTAATTTCCGAATTACTGAGCAAACATTTCTGAAACAGAAATTACATTATCAGACGATAATTTAATAACTCTGTGTGAGAGTATGGAAAAGATCGCATTGCTAAATACGAAAAATATAATGTTACATTTTACTAGGTTGGGAATATTGACTTTTTAATTAATCAACTAAAACGTGTGTGTACGTATGTGCCCTTTTACGATAATTTTGAACATTTTACACGAAAATTACGTTTAATCTGTATAGCTGATATTCTAGGTTCGGAATATTGACTTTTTAATTAATCAACTAAAACGTGTGTGTACGTATGTGCCCTTTTACGATAATTTTGAACATTTTACACGAAAATTACGTTTAATCTGTATAGCTGATATATTTTTTTCGTAAATATATTATGGAAATATGGACTCAGGAATCAGGAATAGTAAATTCTCTTGCTAAAAAGTGGAAGAGTAATTTATTATTGTGTTACATGCTAAATATGTTGTAGTAGAAAAGTAGAACCTTATCTTGTTATCAATTTACTGATTTTGAATTATTTTTCTTGAAATTGCCTTTGTGAACTTTCCCCGAATAATCTAGGTTACCTAAAATAATTAAGTAAATTGACTTGTGAATAATTTATATAGCAGAATAGCAAATATTAATACTGTACCACACAAAACTTTTCCCGATTGCTCACAATGGGGTATAAATGTCTAAAATTCCACGGGCGATAACCACTTGTGTAGCTGACAACTCCATATGGAAACAGAATCTAATGTACCTTTTCCTATGTAAAACTACTGGATGGGTGAGTCTATGAGACAGATATTTTTGAGGAAACAACAATGTAAAGAGACATGATTGACATGAATGAAAAACTATATTAGTTTCGGGGACAAATTGAAGATGAAAATCAGTAAAAGTTGTATCTTTGTCAAAGAATGCTCTCCATTTAGCAGCTTATTATTTGGATGTGGTTTCAAAGGTTTGGAGTTTTAAAATTTTGAAAGATAGCCCTGATCCTTTGATGTGAATTGCGAAATAATATTATGTGGTATAGCATTTTGTAGGTTTAACATAATGTCGATATTGTGTGAAGTGTGATATTTTCATAAGTAATTTTATATACCTCAGTAGAAATGGAGATTAGCATTTTGTAAATGTTATTTATTATGCATGTGCCTATTTGCACCTCATGAAATATTCAAAAAATAGTTGTGTGATACGCCCGCAATAGCATATCATTTAAGCAGCTGTACCAACACGGTTATAAATTCACAACTCAATTTGGCAGTCTAAAGGCTAAACAGTTTAAAATACAAAAGATAAATCGTGACTGGAACGTGTACAATATTTCATGTTGTGTTTAAATTATATACAAGTTTAAGTGTGCCAACTCGGAAATCGGAAAGCCCATATAAAAAGAAATACATACCTACTATTTAAACAACAGATTTACAAATATATAAACTGTTACATAAAAGAAGTATTTACTTTCAGTATTGTATTAGTAAAGAACATGATAAGTGTATTTATTATTGTCTACACAGGTAGGTATTTATATATATTAATAATAATGAAAATGAATGTATTAGTACATCACTGTATGACTGTATTTCGTTAACCATTAGCCTGGGATAAATGGATGACTGCGTCTGATGTATTTCTATTTTTGTTGTGGTTATTTGGTTTGGTGAATCGTCTGAATCGAGGTTTGTATTTAAGACAAGAATTAACAAATCTATCAGGAGATTTAGTTATCACTTATCGCAACCACTTTGTAAATCATAATGTATAGTCATCAGGGATAGAACTTGACATTGTTCTCAGTAGTTAAAATAGAACATTGACAGCTCCCATATACATACAGCTCAGTTAATAGCTGTAGCTCCTTTCTCTATATACAGAAACTACGACGGCAAATCATTAAGCATTCAGTTCGTCTCTGTAACAAATACGATTTTTAAATGTATGTATTTATTCAAGTGAAGTTAGGCTTGATTCGAAGTAGAAAATGATTTGGTTGAAATCCCAAGTTAAATGTTGACTTATCTACTTTGCTTACAATAGATTATTACATTGTGTTAATAATAAGTAGATTTTATTTTACCTTGGGGGTAATGTAACGTGAGTTAGTATGTTAGTCTCTATTATAAAATTTGTATTTAAACTGCAAGGAACTGTTAAGTAGAAAAGAATATAATGTCACATCCACATCACATCACATCAGTATTCTTTGTGGTTGTGCTATTTGTTCTCTGTGTATTAAAAGGTAAAATAAATGGTAATATGTATGTAGACACATGCTAAAGGTGTTTTGTACAGATAGAAATATGCAATAGTCGTGTATGCCTAGTGGATGCATTGTATTCTGAACAAGTACACATATGCAGTGACATGTCATAACTATTTGCAGTAGTAAAGCCTTGTAAATATTATAATACCTGTATAAATGGGTTTCTAACAGGTTAAATTATATTTATGTGTTCGTTCCCTCGGAGGCTGTGCTCTGTGTATAGAAAAGAGGATTTGAAATTGAATGTATTTACTATTTATGACAGTTTATCATTAAGTCAAGTGACGGTTGTAATGGTTAGAAGAGTTAGAGTGTACTTATATATAGGTATAGTTATCGACGCTGCTGCGCGGCTATTGAATTCAAAGCAGCAGCGTATTGTGATGTAAAGTAGTCAAGTGTACCTACACTTTATAAGTAGTATGCTAGTTAAAGTAGTAAATTAATCTGAACTGCCGTTGAGAGTTAAACTATCTCATGATTGTGCTGTGTGACTGAAGTGATTTGAATTTACCTATGTAATGTTATGTACGTGTTTAGCGATATTATGCATTATTATGTTCTACCTACAGAATTACAAATGCTACTCTAGCCACTAATGTTTTCTGTTCCATTCTCATGTTTAGTATTTCTATTGTGCTCTATAGCTACCTACATAAGTATGCAATAGTTACAGTGAGAATAGTACACTATGTATGTGTATGTGTACAAATAGATTATCTCTGCTAGAGTTAAAGCTTTACTTATTAAAGAGGGATGACTGTATCAGCAGCAGTTAGGCAAGTTAAATCTATGTATGTACTTAATGTATTGTAATGCACAGGGGAATGGAGTGGAAAGGGTTTAAATGAATTCATGATATTTTTCACGCTTTCAGTTATTCAGCTCAGTCAAGGCAAAGCAGTCAGTGTTCAGTTACATGTCTTCTTGTCGGTTTGTTTAAGTCAAAGGATCCTGCGAATACTTTTTGAAAGTTTTACCTCATCCTCTAAATACCTCTAATACCTCTAATCTCTACAATCATTTGTGGTTCCTTTCGTTTCCATTATTTCTATTTATTAACTAAGTTCTCGAGATCTTGCTTTCTACCTGTGTATTTCTGTCATATTTACATTTACATTCGAAATCTTGTACACTTGAGTTCAAAATTTTCATATGCACCTGTTTCGTTTAAATTAATTCTATCCAGAATTAAGTTTGTGATATACGCTGTGATTTTTAAAGCGATTTTCCATTAAAGTAAAGATAGTTTTACGTATTTGTTTTTAAAAAGTTACTAAGATTGTTAGAAAATAGTGGAAATTTCAAAATGTCGAAAGTAACGTCGTATTTCAAGTGGAAGAAGAGCAAAAGCAAAGAAAACATTCAATTAGTGTCTGCTACGAAACAAAGAAGTCGATCTTTGGACCATGAGAGTATGCACAACGGTCTTCGGGAATTCATTCTGTCCAGGGTATATCCTTAATATTATGAGAAAAGTAATCATGAAACTAACATTCGCACTTAACTTGCAAATGGTTTTTAGTTCACATCAACTCCTTCAACTCTTCGCAAGATGAATCATTGTGCATAATGTGTGAGAGGTTTGAGTTATCTTGAGATTGCGTTTTTAATAATGTATTTCATTTTCCCTCGAGAATCATATGCTTAATTAGTGTTCCTTACCTTACGTAACTATATTATAGCCTGTAACTTGAATGCATGCTGTTGTAACCCCCTTAAAGTTGCATTCACTATATAAACCATAATATTAAATTTATTTCCTTCTTTATGCTTTAGTGGAGAAACACTATTACTTTTTATCTTGTTTTTATGGATGTTCATTTAAGATAATGTTTCGTACATTTCCACTCTAATAAAATAGAAATTCCCTCTCATGAGGATTAGTTTCACACTCTTTCCCCTTTCAGGATTTAGTAATTTAGAAATGTGTTATACAAAATTATATGTAGATATATAATTCCTTAATGGCAGTGGTGATGAAAATTGTTTTTCTCTCAGTCTGCGTCAATAGAATGAAAAGAATGTTAAATGAACCATACGACCATTAAGGGATCTACCATTTATAATATTGTAATTAAAACTGTTTTTCGTCCTTCTCAGTGTCGTATTAAATCGAAGGCGAACTTTTAGAAGGTGTAGTCTAATGTATTGTATTGTTCTACAATCGTGAGTTAGAATCTCGGCAGTGTCCTGTAATTTACATCTACAGTAATAATTGCAACCGTAACCGTAATAACAAAGGAGAATGATTGGCCTGATAACAGTCAACCGGGCCATGACAATCAATGATAGTGGTTCACTAACTCACTTCTACCAGTACTAGACACATGAAATTAATTTTACTATATTAGACATTTTTAATGCGCTGAGACAGAATTACATAAGTACAGTCTCAAGTCTCAAGGTTTAATTGTTCTGTCTTAGTCTTAACACATTTTTACTTGTTATTTTGCTGTCAAAAATAAATTTTAAGTCTTAATGTGCATTATTATTCGTTTAAATCTTTTTAAAAATGAGCAAAGTTACAAAGCTACTTTTGTATTAAAGTTTATAGGAAATAGTGCACTATTATGGTTCTGGGATATTAGAATGCGTCAGTCAATAGTATAATATGTTGAATATAAAAATGATCAATGGTCTGTGATAGATAGTAGATAGTGATATCTATGTTTGTTGTCGTTGTCCTGTAATCTGTAGAAGATAACGGTCACCTTTCGGCAATGTTAAATACACAAGATTCAGGAGCAATTGCATTGTATGTAATAAGACTTAACATTTGATTGTAGCGAAAAAGTTTCTGCAGGCTATTAAACGTTTGCGGAGCATTGGAATGCAATCTGTTGCAATGAACCCTAACAAAATCACTAGATTACATGTCAACAACCCACAGATTTTACTAATGTCTACTTAATAAAATTTAATATGTATTAGACATGCTAAAGCAGAGATATACGATATAAATACATACTTACGTTTTCCATCCAACTTAAGCTATCCTGTATGTTTGTAAATACGTAGTTCTTGTATGTAGCTAAACAGAATTGTTCTATGTATTTCCGTACCTTTTCTCACCTTTTGTGCTAAGATCCAATAAAAAAAATATGAATTTCACGAAGAAAACCTTTAGGTATCAAATGAAGTATATAAAATGAAGTTCTTCATTCAACGGCTTCTAAGCCGTCATTAATCATATTACTATTATTTTGAATTTCCATTTAAAATTTAGAGATACAGTTTAGTAGTAAACTGTTAAGTTTTATGAATGTTTATTTGTAAATGTTGTATAAAGTATAAACGAAAAGAACTATCACACGAAATTATTTGCTATTTTCTTAATTTACCGTCATTTGGTATATATGCAAGACTTTGAGTTTTGTTAATCTGCCTGTATTGTATTAGGGTGGTGAGGTATAAATTATAATTAGGAAATGAAAAGGCGTATAATTTGTGTAAATGTGTGTAAAGTAGCTTGAATGTTTCAAAACGTTTTGCTCATGTTGATTCCGATGTTTGGCCTTTTAAAAATTCATTGAAGAGCTTAGAACATTTCCTTTCAATTCTAAAGAGTTAAGTCGATAGGTTCAATGCATAAAATATATTTAGCATATGTTTAATGTCATAAATTTGTTGATTCTTTACAGAAACATGGCAGTTCTAACTCTTGGACACCACAAGGTGATAAATATTTTTATTCTTTTGCTTTTGTTTTACTAATGTCCCTAAATAAAAAAACCCACGTTCACAAGTGTTAATTTACAATGGGTAATGGTAATGTTCGCTTATAAAAGCTGATGTGGCACGCCAGTGTAAGGTTGAGTATAACTACGATAATGAATATACATAAATCTATTCAATTGGCTTGGAAAACTGCAACCCACTATATTGGACATTGAAAATAGTCATTAAAACATATTGCAATTGTAGAATAAACTCTCGCAATGATATTCGCACACGCCTCTACAGCATGTATTTGCATATTTGAATTTGACATTATCTACTTTCATCTCTTCTTCGTGGCGTGTTCGGAATAAACTTGTCACAATAGCTTCCATCTGTGACAGGAGGGCACCATTTGGAGTGCACAGACTTTTGGTTTAGGCTGTCATTGTGTTTAGTGTTTGCCATCATTTTAAATGACAAGTCTAATCCAGAAGAAGTGAAATTGTTCAGTAGGCAATTACACGTGTGCAAATGGTTAAGAAATGTTTCTATGCAAATAAATATATGGGAATATGACGCGATATTATGTGAATCATGAAGTACTATTTAATTTCTTTCTGAATAGATAGAGGATATGATTTACTTGAAGTGCCTTCAAAATTTAAAGTTGTCGATTGTACTTCATTTTTTAAAATAAATATTTGTAGCTCTCGCAGAGGCAATTGGTACGAAATTAATCTACGTGGAATTTCTTCTTCAGTATATAGAAGAAAAGCTATTGTAAATTTCAGAATGAGAGTAGAGATTACATTGCCATCTATAACCATTTCTGGCGATGTATTTAACACAGCATTTTAAAAGCATGATCGTCAGCAAATCATGCTTAAAATATTGAAATTGAGAGATTATATGTCTAATGGTAATTTTATATTAATAATAGTAGTGATAGAGTAGATAATTATGAGGAAAAACTGACATTTTGAAAGAATAATCCTTTTTGTAAGGAAAAGTATGTTTGTAAAAATGTGTCACTGGTTTTTGACGGGTATTCGTGTCAAATGATGGCTGTAAAGGACAAAGGACATGAATAGAAATAACAGTTTAACAGCCCACATTTGCATACGACATACATTTATTGCCATTGCAGATGGTGCCAATCAATATTTTTGCGAGTTCTTCATCTGCATTTCCATTTTTATCGCTATACTTTTAATTCCCATTTGTGCAGTTATACTGTAAATATGCATATTCATGCACACACCATTGTCTCCTCAGGTGCCAATGATGCACAATTTAACAATGCACAATTGGGTCGCAATAATAGCAGTATTAATACTAATAAAGCTTTTGTAGTCCCCAGCCCCCACTGATATGGCCGTGAGGTAAGTCCTTTGAATACTAATTGGCTCAATTATTTGGTTTCAATTATCGTTGCAAAAATACATTACACAACTCAATTAGCCCTTGGTTCTCCATAGGTTTCCTTGATTTATGTGAGTATACAATTCAATGCGATCACTGCTGTATACTGTAGCAATTTGGGAATCTAATAAACATTGAATATTAATTTAGGTTTCGTAAAATTATTGCTTTTTAACTTTCGTGACTTATTGCTTTAATATTCAAATTAAAATGTTTGTATTTTAATCTCTTGGCTCGGGACTCGGGACTGACTCGGGACCCTTCTGTTTTGATGTCATTATGTTTAGTTATGTAGGTAGGTAGGCAGGTAATATCTTCTTATTATAATATCTTCTTTTGACCTTTTTCAGCATATCATCGGGAGCCGAAAGGGTTTTTACTTAAATTCTTATGTAAGTTCTGCGAAAGTTTTAGGAGAGCAAAACTTGTCTATGACTATTTATAGCATGCCTAATTTAAGTATTTATAATTTATACCACATCCTAAGTTATTACTAGTCATATGAAAGTTGGCTTTGAGCTTCTATGCAAACTAGCAAACTATATCCGAACATATATATTATTAGGGCTCGTTGATTAAAGTAATCCAAGCAAACTAGTATCCCACGAGGTGGGATTTGCTGTGGCTAAGCTTCCCTTCTGTCATTACGTATTCAGTATTCCAATCCCAAATCTGAGTGCTGCGGGCTGAATTTCTTGCTGACAAGTACAAACGCTAAATAATTTCGCAGTCAATCACTAGGCTTGCTGCTTTCGAAGACTAAATTTGCCCTAGCTTTCTAACAACATACAACAAGACAACAGCATAACTACATAGTTGTGTTTACTGTCACCGTAGTCGGTCGGTATGATCAATCGACTAAATAATAGGAGAGATGGACTCAATTTCAATTGGATTTTCATATAATGCGTCGCAGAATTTTAAATTGTTTTATTACAATGCAACGTGTAGGAATAATTGCTAAGCTTTTAGACTTATTTGCAAACGACTTGTGAATTTTGTTTCTGTAAACAAAAACAATTTTATCTCTTCCCATGCAGCTATGAGAATTGCAGGTGATAAATGGACTGGGAATCTGTTTACTTTACTATTGGGAAAAGTTTTGTTCAGGTCGCAGTACACCGAGTACACGGCATATGGAATTGTAAATTCTAGTTTACAAACGGTTGTCTTTAGTTTTCATGTTCAACAATTCAACAAGAATTTGTGTTGACCTAAGAGTAGTGCATACGCTTTAGAATTGCATTTCTGAGTTGGTGAGCCATGGATTATGTATAGTTAGTAACTATCACTCTGCATACATAATTAACCCAGTACATTCAATCATGCATGTATTTATGCATAGCTACTTTTGATTTTGATCAAACAAACAACAAAGCAATTAAATACTAGTAGCTATGTGCTAAGTTAAATGAGCGAATTTATTAGCATAGACATATAGAGGGCATGCTACTAAAAGGGTGGTAAAAGTTGTTGACAAAGCTTATAATATGACTCGTACGAATATATGGCAAATGAGATAGTCCATTATGTTAATCAAAAGATACAAAAGCTGATTCTATTTGTATGCAGCAAAATAGTTACGAAACGCCGAATTTAAAATACTCCACTAACCACCAAATCTATGGAGTAGGAGAGTTAATCAACGTTTCGTATAGACAAATTAGACAAAAGAATCACATGCAGACAGTAATTTGTTCCACTACTATGTCATATGTACATATTACGCTACGCTGTAGGCAGAGTGGAAAGTGCATGGATTTAACTGACAGTGTAAATAAAAGGTTTTCAGTGTAGAATTGATCGTTTGCACTTTGCACTGGATTTTCAGAGTTTCCGATCCTTTTCCGAGTGAAACTAATAGCACAAGTTAACTTTTAGTGAATGTAGTTTGGGGCTATTTGTGCTTTCGTTAATGCATGACAAAATTTAGCATGTATGTTTTCCTTTACATATTAAAGTTACATTAAAAGTATAGTATGCTCGAAGGGATATTTTGATCTTGATTTTCATGTTATTGAAGAGGGTGCAATGAAAGGAACTATAGAACGTATAAAAGCACGGAAATTGAAGAGTATAAAGCATTTGTAACATAATAAGCACAGTGATGGTTAAGGTGGTTTATCGAAAATAGACATTACTATTTTGAAATAATATGCCACTTACTGTAGATGTATACTATATAAGTAGCTCGAATATAATAGACATAGATAATGGAGAAGAAGTACAAACGGAAGACATAATAGTATATAGGCTACTATAGGGAAAGCAAGGAAAACTCAAGGGCAAAGTTGGGTAGGCTAAGCGAGAAATCTCCCGCCCATCACTGCTTTCTCCCTACTCTCACTTTCTCCCTTCGATGCCAGAGGAAAGGAAGGGAAAATCTACTACGTAATTCCAGGTTCAGTAGGGAAAGGTTTTAGATTCGGTGTGCATGGCTTTTTGGTGGGCCACCGCACTACTCCACTCACTCAGCTCCTACTATAAGTCAACCTTAAGTTGTAGGGAGTAATAATAGTAGAATCCCATCCATGTGCTAAGAATCGATGTTTCCCTACTATACTATTATGTAATATAAGTAAACAAGTTATAGGTATAGTTTGTTGAAGTGGATTTTGGTAGAATGCGTACCCTTCTGCCCTGTCCTCTCCTAATCCACTGGAACAGAGAATCTGTCTGAGGAAAAGAGGGAAGAAGTGAAAATACACACTCCAGTCATGCCTTTGCTTGCTGTGCCAACTCAATACGTTGGCCTGTTTACCTCTTCGGTTTCCGTTGTGCTCAGATAGGTACTATTTATGTTTGACAGTCTCACTCAAACAACACAGACCAACAGACAGATTCTTCTTCTCTCTCTTTCTCTCTCTCAGCAATTACAACCAAAGCATCTAGATTGCTATTCTCACAAACTGAAAACTTTCTATCCATTCTCATGCATTTTGCATTAGATTTTTTTTTGGAGTTTTAGTGCTCTGACTTTCACTGTGACGTGTACTGACGTTATATACCTAAGGAAATGAAACTAGCCAGACACAACACGGCTCAAAAGACCCTCAAAATAAATAAAAGATTCTGTCATTGTTCTAGCAGAGAAAGTTTTTTCATCAGTGTTAGTAAACAGGAGAGATACTCACAAAGTGAAGACTGAATCTTAGTATTTTTCTCGAGAACTTTAATAAATTACATGTGCCCTGTCCCATTAAATATTTCTGCAATGTTCATAAAGTGATCCATCTATCTCATCTGTTCACTCACTTCAAAACACACTTACATTATTCAACCAAATGTGACTTTGGGGTCTACTTTGTTCTCGTATTGATTCCATGCGAGCTTTTACTTTCACCTTCCTATTTCCTTTTATTTATCACCTGATCTGTGCCAACTGAACCAAACGATTCACGAGAGGGTTAGAAGCGATCTCTATTATACCGTCAATTTAATAGTGGAGCAATCATTTTAATGTTTTATCGTTAAATTAACTAGTTTTACTCTACTAGAACGTTGTTACACAGATAAATGCCACATTATTATGCATGTGTGTATTAGAGCAACGTGTTTTGAATTTCAAAGCGAAAGAGTGACAGTTTTCTGCCGAGAAAAGTGGACTGTATCAAATCCGCCAACTTAAAAATTATAAATGACACAACTTCCTAAATATTCTACCATACCTTTCATTTTGTAGTTACACATTCGTGGTCAAATAGTAAAGTGAAAGTAAAATGTTACACCTGCGAGAGTTATACAAATACACTGATTTGAAGAAAGCATAAAAGAGGATCATTTCTAAGAATGACAACATTGCGTGATTGACAGTGACAATAGCGAGCGGACTCGTGTACTAAACATACATATATTTCCTATATACACTTAGGATTAGGAGAAATAATTGATTTAGTTTTTTCCATGAAGTATTTTGCAAACCGTAATTGAGTTTGCGGATGTAAGTACTTAGGATGCCATGTGTCGTGTTGTGAGACGATATCAAATTGCGGCTATTGCTCTCTTTCAACTGTGAGGAGTTTTATAGAGTTGTTCTGTTGTATTGATATTTACTTTGGTGACGAAAATCAGCGCTTTGAATCTCAAATCCCCCACCACTCTATCCAACTACTTTTAGTAATTGGATTTTGATTGATTTGTTTTTTGGATTTGTGTTTTTTTTTCTTAGACTTTCTCTGGAGTGCCACAGTAATCCTATTACTCTTATGGCTTTCTCTTCTTCTGAGTTATTCTTTAGTGCTATTCTTGGTTCGGAGTTGACATACCGCGTCGCTTTTAGTTAAATATATTCAGATGTGCATTTCATTTCTCTTACCATAATTCAAATATTGGCATTATTGTATGAAACACAAACAAAAAAGTTTCTTGGCAATATTGAAAAACTTTGCACATTTTAAGTAGGTACCTACCTAGGTTTATAAAAGGCATAATGGAGATTGATGGTTGTGGTGATGTTGAAAATAATAATTCAAATAGGGTCAGTGGAAATAGTCTGAATTCGAATGAATATGAAAAGTGAAGGATTGTAAGTGTACCTAGTAGCTTCTTTCTTGATATTTGCATTCATATTCTGCACTCGGTTAGGTAAGATCAAACGAAAAAGTCAAAAGAAGAGTTTTTACATTAGAAAATGGAAATTCGTGTGTTTTTGCTCATTCACAAGGTGAATATTTAATGCAGTCGTTCTTAGCAGACGAAGACGAGCCACCTTATCTAATAGTTTATTGATGGATTATGGTGGATAGTTGTAATGCTTTGCTCCATCATAATAGTGGGAAAGCCTGAAAGGAGGCACGTAGACACTACGTGATTTATCACTAGCCATTTTGAAAGGATACGATGAAATATCGTAATCATTATAGCCTGCAGCTTACACGCCTTTCTTAGTTGCTTTCTCCTTTCATCTCTTTCTTTATAACAACATTAAGCCTAAAAAAAACTCCACAGAGGTAGGCTGCAAATTATTTTCAAGGGAAAAAATTATCCATGCCTTCCTTTCTTCCTTCCGTCCTTCTTAGAACAAAATTAAACTAAGGTTACTTGTCTTGCATGGCAGGGAAAAGTCCTACATTTATCCATTATCCTAATCTCTACGCTTGAATGATTTACTGGTAATTGGGTGCTATTAAGATATCAAGTAATCTTTTTCATTACTTAATACTTTGTTTGAAAATAGGAGAGGACAGAAAAAACATGTGCTCTGCCTTATAGGACACTAATCATTGGAAGATGCGCTACTGAAGTTAATAAAATGTAATTATTTTCACCTACCCATGTCGACTTACATAGGTAGGTAACTGTGCTAGCGACCAGCAGCTAGTATGTGGTCTTTCATTAAAAAAGGAAAGGCCTATAGAATGTAGGCTCTTTAGCTTGCCTCAATGTTAATATT
>JABASI010004856.1:0-13288 GCA_019776505.1 Tomocerus nigrus | reverse complement strand
TACCATTCGGCGTTCGGATATGTACTACTACCCAATAATTTACTCAAAAACCTACAGAAACGGACTCACGTCAGTCACGTCTTAGTTGTAGTTCATGGATTCATCAGAGAAGCATAATAACAAGCCTGCAAAATGCATAAAATAGAAAAGCTTCTAATTCAAAAATATTAATTCCATTTGTTCAGTTGAGTAACCTAGGTATATACTAATATACTAATAATATACATGATCATATTATAGCTTTTAATATTTGAGTCAAGGTTTATAGTTTATATTATTATGGTTAATTCTGAACAAATATATTGTGGAACTTACTTTAAGTTCTGCTTTAGTAAAAACTAGGTAAACATTCCTTTTGTTCATATCAGAGATTCAAAACTATGGTTTTTATATAGGAGTACCTACCTGCACATGACATGATATGTATTTGTATTTAAGAGCATAAATGTGTTTTGAGTGTCTAGGAACAAAGTTCTGAGAACTTATCAAAAATATATTACAGATATAATGAAAAATCTAAATAATTAATTATGCTCAAATTTTGAATTTCTTAATTGGTATATTATTAGATTTGCTAGAACGCTAGACGATTCTTTTGAACGAACCTTTAAACTTCTTTTGTGCCAAAAACTACTAAAAATGTTATGTTATTTAAAACTATTATTAGGTATACTAATTATTACACAAAGTGCCATTAGTGTAGAAATCAGTGGTTTAGTAGAGCTAATAAATTCTTTTTCCGACTGTTCGATTTCGATATTTTATGATAGACATTCTCCGTCTTTAGAAAAGGTTCACTTCGATGAAAATGTGCCACTTCGCTGGTTATCCATGGATATTTTATACAAAGTATCAGCTCAAAACACAACCGTGAAATGGATCTTTAATCGTACGTGGATATTTTTCCTGCTTGCAAAATACGGGACAAAAACCGTTGAAAACTTCTACATAAGATCAGAGAGCAAAAAATACACTGTGCTACTTGTACCACAATCAATGGTAATAAAAATACAAAAATCTGCATTTATTTTCAACTTTGAGTTATATTACCAAAATGATAATAATACTATTTCATCTTGTCGCCTTATCTCACTGCGTTTCATCTGCTTTATGTGCATACCTGTTTTCCCCCCTTATGACAACAATGAGATAATAGTAAAACATGCCATTTTTGAAAAACTGACAAAAAATATCGTTTTAGAATTTAGAGAATCGGTAAAAATGTTAGAAAAGGGCAGCATTACCAATGGACTATCATCTATGTGCATTTCAACTCGTGGAAAAGTTCAACTTCAGCATTCAAATTTCACAAATCCCCACATTCAAATATCACCATTCAAAAAGTCAGACTTGGCTTTCGATTTCGTCGTGAAAGAATTTATTTTTCAAGATCTACCAATATTTAAATACACAAGCAAAATCTACGACCCCTTGGATGCATTTTTTGAAATGTATCCAAGACTATGGTTAACATCTTCTCATAATACTGGATCAAAACACATTTACATCACCGGCGCCGACAGCTTCACCTTCGTAACTCGTTTTGGTATTCAACGCAGTGTTCCTTGGAAAATATTTGTTCATCCTTATGACACTTTTTCTTGGGGTCTAATTTTGCTCACACTAATTATCTTAGTTTCTCTTTCCGAATTGGTACATTATGCTAATTGTGAAGAAAATGGTTCTTCGTATTTAAAACTTTCGTTGCAATATTTTGCCTGGAAAACATTTTTATACTGTGCAGCATTATGTGAACAAGGAATTAATTTTCGGCACATTTATTTTAAAAATAGAAAATTTGTATATTTTTCTGGCATTATATTTGGATTATGGGTTCTCATCGGAGTCATTTTAAGCCATGCTTATAAAGGAATAATTATCAGCTATATATCAGCCCCTCTTAAATTACAAGGTCAATTCAATAAATTCTCTCTATTGGAAAACTTCATTATGGTTGACGGTTCAGAGGAATTGGATTATGAATTAAGAGTCTTTGACCAGGCAGGGCTAACTAGAGAAATTATACAAATCGAATATTGTGCTAATACTTTATTTAGAAAAAGATTCGGGGAGTTGTGTGGGAAAGTTGCACTTTCAATGTGCACATTTGAAGACGAAATATTAAACAGCAATACTTACAGCAGGGAGAAAGAGAATTATAAAAATTTGTACTCCCAACTGGGTGTAACCACAGATGAAATTATTCAGTGGAATTACGCTTTGTATACCAAAATTAATTCCAGGATCGAAAAATCATCACGAGAAAAATTAGATGGCAATTTTCATACTTTACCCAGAAATTTTGTACTTAGCCAACTAAAGCATAATTGTTACGATGCTAATACACTAAGTTCTTTCGAGAAAACGACAAAATTTCTTGAAAATAACGACAAAAGGGCATATATCGACAGGAAAAATGCATTCAGGATGTACGGAAGTATAATTTTTCCTAAGCGAAAATACTTTTGGAGCCAGGACGAATTGTTTAGAAGCAAACAAGTAATCGCTTTAGATTTTATGGGGAGTCTAATAAATGCTCCGCTGATTACAATGAGAATACATCATTTAATGAGCTCAGGAATTTTTTGGCTCTTTGAGAAGTGGTTTGAAAATTTGAAAATGTTTGAAATGAGGCAGAAAATGAAGCGCTATGACAAAATATTTGCCTCAGAAAAAGGATTGAAATTTTAGAATCCAATATTATATCACTATTTCTATTTTATGTTTTTTGTGCCATATTTGCCAGCTCTGTATTTTTTGGAGAATTGATCTACGCATTTCGTCATAAAAAATCCGTCAAGCACGAGAAAAAAATATAGACCACCATATGAAATGCAAACCAGGAAAGAAAAGTACAAAATTGAATATTATAATTAACAATGATGAAAATACAAAGTAATTGTAATCTGTAATAATATACTGATAACGATAACATATTTCAGTACTTACACACAATCATGAATGATTAACGATTTCCCTTTCCTGATACTGGTGGAATCCAGGGCATTCGAATAATATTCCCTAGTATTAGGAATATTCGAGTGTTCTAGGTGGAGTCTATTTAGGATACATTGATAGATATTACTATGTACGTATTATATGTATGAGCAATTATTATTATGTATGAAATCAATAAATTAATACCTACTGACAAATTGGGATACCTGACTTATCGCCATTGCATTCATAGAGACCTTCATTAGGTCTGATAACCTCAATGTATTAATTTGAGCATGTGTTGCATTATTTTATATTATTCTGTCACCACTTGGTTAAGACTTTTAAGACTCAATTCCATTCTTACATGAGAGGATGCGATGCGGAATAAAGAAATGAAGCTTGGATTAATTGACAATCTGTGATAATTTATTAATAATAGCGGAAGTGATAGCAACTATAGAATTTAAATATAATAATGCAGTAATTAGTTCTGGAACAGCTGCCGGGTAAAATCGACATAGTCGAGTGCTCCGGGAATGGGGTGTCCGGTCTTTGGGTCGATGTAGGGGTTCATGCGGGAGACGCAGTAGTCGGCCATCTCTTTGGTGAGGTTGGCGTACAGTTCTTCCTTGCTGACATAGGGTCGTTCGCCGGAGGTGATTGCCCGGAAGGCGTTCTCGATCTCTTCCGAACTCTGTACGTTTTCCGTCTCTTTGGAAATCATGAAGGCCATGTACTCCTGCAGACTCACGTGACCGTCTCGGTTCGGGTCCACTAGGTCTAATTACATTTATTTATCATTAGCGACTTCCTTAAAATCATAACTGAACACGAATAAATAATATTAATGTAATGATTACCGAGGATGGACTCGAATTCGGGGTCGGGTTGTCCTTCTTCTACCATCGGGAGGTCGTATCCGAGGGCTCGGAGACAGGATTTGAATTCTTGTTGGTTTAGTCGACCTGACTTGTCTTTGTCAAAGTGCCTACACAAATTACAATATGTTTTAGTTTAATTTCACCACTAATACTTTTAACTGCTGAAAATTAATAGATAAATGCGTTAGTAAATCTTACTTGAACATCATAGAGAATTCTTTAAGGGCGTCTTCGGATACTCCGGATTGGTTTCTAGCCTGGATTTGCTGTTCCAGGTTGTGCTGCATTCGCATTCCTAGTTGGTCTAGCTGATCCCAGGCCTAGAATTATAATAACATTTAAACATTTTAATAATTATTATCAACGTGTCTAATTTTTAAAGCATTGTGTAGTTACTATTATTATTATTATAAATGTCTAGTGACCTGTGCAAGGCCCACGGTGCTGTGTTCGGTGTATCTGTTGTCGAGGATGAGATGTTCTTCGAGAATTGCACCTAGGTCTTCAATTTTCTTCAGGTCAGAACGGCGTGCACGCACTTCTCCAGCTTTTCTCTATTAAATAATTAAATTCCCAATTATTTGAAAACTGTCACCAAATAGCAAAATACTCGTACAGTATGATATAATGTAGTCTTATGTTTACTATATAATATTAAATTAACCTTTGTGGCCTCCAATTGCTGTTCCAGAGTTCCAGAACCTTCCATCATGGAAGACCTAAGTATTTTCAAATAATAAAACCAGTTACCGATCGTCACATGAATAAGTATTTTTGTTAGAGGCAAAACAAACGATAGAGTCATGAATGCGTTATAATTAGTGGGGTAGTAGTATAATTAGTATCTGATAATCAACCACACAACAAAACAAACTGATTAATAGTAATTAATTAACAGCACGTCTATAAACATAAACAACAAGTACCCATCCCAGCCCAGAAGTCTGAACCTAATAAACAATCACATGACAATAATAACAACAATCATCTCCTAATAAAAATAAAAGCCTAACTAATTTTAATTTACTAATTCATTACACTAATAATTATAATTAAATAATTTAATTCTTACTAACCTCGTCTCTGTCAGCCAAGAGTGGAAGGCGTTGGCGATTTTGGCAAACTCCTTTCGGAGTTTGTCGTTCTCCTCCTGTCGCTGCAACTCTTTGGCAAGGTCTACATCTCGTTCCTTGATGATCTTCTGCAGATTCTTCCACGTGTCTTCCAAGGCTTCCATTGTAAACCAGGTGTAAGGGTTAGGACCCACATTGAATGACTTGATCTGCTTGTCCAGGGCTCCCAGAGCCTGGAAGTCTGACTCGGCTGATGAGAGCGATGCCTGGAACTGTGCATGCGCCTCTCGGAGTGCCCTAATTTACAATTCACACAATAAATAAATAAATCTACACCAAGAAGAACATACCACAATCCATTTAATCTTTAAGACGGACCTGATTTCCTCGATGGAGTTGCAACGGACCGGATCGGTGAGGTCTTCCTCCGCATTTTCAAACCATGAGTTGAATGCACTGGCCTTCTTTGCAAAAGTCAAGTACAACTCCTCGATTTGACGGAACTGTTCTTGCATGTGCAACAGTCTCCCCTTTCGTCCTTCACTCGCCAACAACAGATTCTTCCAGCGCCCTTGAACATCCTCGAAACGACGTGCAATCATGTCACTTTGCACTCCATTCCCGCTCCTATTTAAAATTTAAACGAAAAAATGTAAAACGAGGAAACCAAATTAGTAATACTAATTTAATAAAATAAAAAATTCACTGGAAAAAAATGAAATGTAAAATAATAAAAGGTAATAATTTAGTCACAAAAATATAATGACCAGTTTGAAAATAATTTGAAGAAGGTCTTTAAAAATAAATTATTTTACGAATCCAAATCAATAAAAATCCAAATTAGATACAAATAAAATTAAAACTAGGTTTTAGAAAGTTACCAGTTGCCGCTGACAAGTTGATCCTTAAGGTTTCTGATGTTGGAGATGCCCTCAGACTCGAAAGCAGAGAGCCCGGCGTCGAAGGTGTCTTGTTTGGTAAGGAGTGTCTGGACAGTGGACAAGTCACGTCCGAACTCCTCAGATCGAACGTGAGCCTCCTTGTCGGCTATCCATGACTCCACGACGTCGGCTTTCCACATGAATTGCAGGTAGGCCGAGTTGTCGAGGAGGCCTGTCTTTCGCTTCGTGGCCAATTGGGCCAGAGAATCCATTTTCTGTTGGAGAGATTTTACCCTGGCAGATATCGCTTCGCTGTGGTGGTTTTCGGCGGAGATGAGAGCTTCTCCTGCCCGGGTCACTTCGGCCACGTTCTCACGGTGGACAGCCAAGTCTGTCTCGAAGGCATCGTGTTTCTTCAGCAGTCCTTGCACAGCAGCCATCGAGTCACCCAAATCGTCGACGACAAGAAGTTGCTGCTTTTCGCTGATCCAGGCCTCTTCCTCTTCCACTTTGGCCAGGAATTGCTGGAACTGAAGAGACTCGTCCAATTTGTCACCCCGACCAGCACTCAGTTGTTTCAACTCACCCCAAGCCTATTTCAAATTATTTTCATTGAAAACATTTTAAAAACTTTTCTTTGCTAATATTAAATTATAAAGCTGTTTATAATTATTTCCACCTATTTTCCACTATTTACAAACAACAATTTTCTATTGTGTATAATTGTAATATTATAGCCAATTTTTACTGACAGTTATCTGTAATTAAATGGATTTAATTTCTACAATTTAATTCTACAATTTCCCATATATTATATTTATGTGTACCTACTATATAATAGGTATAGCTTTATTTTTGACATATTTTGAATTATTATTCAAAATAAACATTTACCTGGTTTAAGGCTTTGAGTCGTTGTTCGATTTCAGGAACGCCGATATTGGCAACGTCCATCAACTTTTGGCCTGCATCCTGGACCGACTGGATTGCCGGTTCGTGTGAGGCTAACTCTGCTTCCAGTCGCTTGTGCTTCTTCTTTAGGTTTTGGACACCTATATAATAACGAATCGGCAATTGTAACATTATGAAGTTATGTCAACGTAAATGAGAGTCGAGGTGATAATAAAAGTAATTTAATTAACCGGTAAGGTCGCGCCCGTAATCGCCACTGCCGACCAGAAGTTTCTTTTCCTTGATCCAACTCTCTTGGTCTGCAATGTCCCGGAAGAACTGGTGAAGGGTGTAGGCCTCGTTGAGACGAGACTGTCGGTGGGCACCCAAGTTCTGGACACGCTCGAAGCGAGAATTGATCGATTGACGCTTTTCCTGAATTGCAGCAGCGTCGAACTGCTCAGACTCAATCAAACTATCTGCCTGGGCATTCATATCTGAAAATTTAAAGTAATTCGTTAAAAACTTTACATAGTAAAAATTGAAACTATTTACAATTAAAGTACAACTACATGAAAAACATTGTAAATAAATACAAAAAAAGAGAAAATATTCCCGAAAACAAACAGAAATAAACAGAAATAATAACAAATGAATAAAACAAAAGTAATTCGTTACAAAAAGTAATGAATGCATATTTTATTTAAAATACCTAATAATTTATGGAATATTTTATGATTTATTTGAACTGATTACCTCTGATTCTTTCGTCATGTGCAGTAATGTCAGCCTCGACTAATTGATGTTTCTTAATGAGGTTCTGTACACTGGCCAAGTCTTTGCCAGCATCTTCCGAAGTCAACAAGCTCTCAACCTAACAAAAACAACCACTAATAAATATTTGTCGCATTTAGGATAAATAAAATTAAAAATTAAATCGCCGATTCTTTTCAACACACCTCTCCGAGCCAAAAGTCGAGGTCCTTGACGGCAGCGATGTAAGTTCTCTGTTTGTTGGCCTCTTTGAGTTTGAGGCTCTTTTCGCTGGTCTTCATGGTCAGGGTCTCCCATTGGTGTGCGATGGAGTCTAGACGGGCTTCGACGGCCTCTTCACTGCCAGCACATTGTCTCTTTTCGATGAGATTGTGTCCCATGGCAAGAACTGCCTGGATACGATCTGCGTTAGCAGCCAACTCCGCCTCAAAGGCCTGGTGTTTCTGGTGTTTGCTTTGAATGTTGGCCGGGTCCTATGGAATTGCGAAATTTAATTTTTACTCTTTACTTCTTATATATTTAATAAATACACAATTATCATCTCACTAAATATTAAACGATCTTTATTACCTTGTAGGACTCTTCGGTGGCGAATTGCAATTTCTCAGCGATCCAGTTTTCGATTTCGTCGGCATCCCTGGAGAATTGTTGGAGTGTTTGTGACTCGCCCAACTTGGATCGTTTCTCGATGAGGGCGTCCTTAAGTTTCTCCCAACGGTCCAACACTTGGATCTTCTTGCTCTCGATAGAGTCAGCTGCGTAATGGTTGGAGGAGGTCAACTGGTCGGCAAATTGCGTCAGCTGGCTCATCTTCTCCTCTTGCCCAGCAATGGCCTTGTCAAAATCTTCATGCTTCTTGATAAGCGCCTCTACGTTGTCAGACTCTTTGTCCTCCGACAGGAAACTCTCCCTAATTAAACATCAGTGTATATCATTAGCGTACGGAAAATTACTTTCATAAAAAACTGCCATGTTAATAGGAATTTAGTTTTCTTCACTCTTTGATTATTCATCCACTAATTATACTATTAAATTTCATTTTAAATATTAAATATTGGTTTCAATTAATCAAAAGGCGTTTTTTGAGTTTCATATTTGTAACTTAATATTTACTTATTTTAATGTAAGGTAGGCAAGATATATGTAATGGTGAAATTACCTGCTTGCCATCCAGTTCTCAGCCTGCTCGCAGTCCCGGTAAAAGAGTTGCAGCTCCAGGCACTGGTCCAGTTGCATTCGGCGGGCAATCCATTGTTTCTCCAATTCCTGCCGAGCATCAGCCATTGATTCGAGTTTCTCTCCAATCTCAACACTGGCGTAGTGCCGAGACTCGAGCAATTGCTTTCCGAAGAGTTCGAAAGCCTGGAAAGTTCCAGCGCGGGCATCCATTTCCGTTCGGTGTTCCTGGTGACGTTCCAAGAGCGCTTCGGCGCCAGTGACGTCCGAGGCGAGTTCGTCGGAGGAGACGAGACTCATCATCGAATTGATCCAGCCCATGAGGTCGCGGTAGTCAGAGAGGAATCTCTGCAGGTCGTAGCTGTCCAGCAATTTCTCCTTCCGGGCATTAGCTTTACCTTGCAGTTGCGTCCATTCTGAATTAATCTCTTTCTGTTTCGAGTAAATCGTGTCGGCGGATTCGGGATGAGTGTTCATCAACTTAGTCGCCGTCTCGTCCAATTGGCGGATTTTGTCACCCAATGCCGCCAAGTCTCGCTCCAAACCTTCATGCTTCCTTTGCAGAGCCTGCACAGTCCTCAAGTCTTTTCCTAAATCGTCCTTTGACAAGGCCTCGTCTTTTTCGCTTATCCAGTCCTTTGTCTCGTCCACGTCCCTATTCATTCATTTACCATAATTTAGTTATCAACGAAACAACTATATTATGAGGTACATGTGTGGGAGATGTATAAAGTAAATGCATACAATTAAGTAGGCAGATAAATATCATAAATGCAAGGCTTGTTCAAGGATGGAATTAAATTGATACTCTAATCACAGAAACATTCCGTTTACAAAACACAATATATAAGTGCACTTGACATTGACATAATTGAAAAGTACACGGAGCATATTTTCCAACATTGGCTTCCTATTTTACATTCCTATCGTCCTATTTTGCCCATAAGCTCCTTTAAAATTGAAATTGGTTAAATCCTAATTTTCATAATTTATATTGGAATTTCCATATTAAGTTAATAATAATAATAGTTGATAATAAAATTATTTTTTCTATATACGCAACGTCCTTGCTTTTACCCTATAATTTCTCTTGACTTCAGAAATGAGGAAATGGGAAGAAGTATTAATTACTAACGGGCAAAAATAAGAATATATTCCATTTCTGGTAAGTAGATACTGAATAAAAGAAAGAATGGGTCACCTATGGAATCGCTGGACTTGATGGGCAGATCCGAGTTTTTCTGCCTTCTCCTGCGTCACTTGCTGGAGACTGTTCCACTTTTGGTTGAGGTCCTCAAGTTGCGTCTGAATTTTGACGGCTGCCTCCGTCTGTCCTAAAGACATCAACTGCATGGCAATGACGTTCATCTCAGCCAGTCGCACTTCGTTGGCTTTCAAGTCGCTCTGGAAATCGTCGAACTTTTTCTGCATTACTTCGACCTGCTCCAAGTCGACATCTGCAGAGACGTCGGCCACCTGTACTTGTGCGTACTGCTCCTTGTCCTTGATCCATTGGGCCAACTCTGCGGCTTCACGCACCAACACATAAGCCTTGCACGCCTCGTTCAACTTCTCCTGACGCTCTCGCCCCAAATTCAACAGCTGTCCGTACTGACTCTCGATCTGGTTCTGCCGAGACGTGATTGACGACTTGTCCGCCAAATTCTGCTGGGAAGCCGAAAGCCCTGCGTCAATCCTCTTCACATACGCAGCCGGCCTATTCATTCATTCATTACCATTAGTTAATTGCGAATATAAAATTATTTCAAATATTACAATCACGAACATTTAACTAGCATAAAAATATATTGATTGTTTTGAAGCATTTCATTTCTCTAACACTTCTAAGGAATAGAACTGCATGTGCTTGTACGTTTACCGTAACACAGACATTTGCAATTGAATTACATGAACAAATAAATTAATCGACAAAAAAAAAGATGAAAATGGAGCTGTCTCGTTTACTTTTAACATTTTTTGTTTTTATAGTAATCTTTGCTTCAATCATTCTTTAAAGAGAGAATGGAAAGATAAATAGAAATCTTTATAACTTAAAAACCAAAATCCAGAGCTCCATGTAGATAAATTAAATTTTTATTATAATTTGATGCACCCATTAATGAAATATGTGCACCTTTAGTTTTGTAATTTATAGCAAAACAGCATCGTGACTAATAAATAAATAAATACGTACACGAATCCCTGCCGGTCGTTGACCTCGACCTTCCACCAGTCTTTGTTGTTGGAATTGAGGAGGGTGAGTACTTCTCCCTTCTTCATCGAAACTTCACGTGGGCTTTTTTCGGTGTAGTCATAGAGAGCCATGACGACTTCTTTTCCGCCAAAATCGCCGACGGGTGCTTGTTTGCAGGCATCAGCCTGTTCCCGTAATCCCTCGATGGTGCTCTTGAAGGCCTCGAGATCTGACATGAGGGCCTCGTTCTTCTTGAGGAGGGCCTCACTGGAGTCCTCGTCTTTGCCGACATCTTGGGAAAGGACCAAAGGCTCCTTCTCCTTCATCCACGACTCCGCCTCGTTGGCATCCGCGAAGTATTGGTGCGCCAGCAGGGCGTCGTCCAAGTCCCGCTTCCTCTTGCCCGCCTTCTCCTTGAGGGCACTCCAGTGCTCCTTCAATTTCGTCACGCGACTCAGCACTTCCTCCCCGAGAAACATCCCGCCGTCCGACAGATTCTCTCCAGCCTCGCAAACCGACAACACACGACCTTCGTGGTTGGCTATTTCCGACAGGACTGCCTGGTGCTTCTTAATCAAATTCTGGACTCCAATCAGGTCACGGCCTCGATTGTTAGAGCCAGCGATAGGTTCCTTTTCCCGGATCCAAGCCTCCTCATCTTCAATGTCACGGAAGAGTTGCTGTACCCGAAGACTGTCACTCAACTTCTTACGACGAGTCTCCATCGGCTGCATCAAATTGTTGTATCGGGTCTCCACTCCCTCGGCCTTCCGCCCAATATTCTCCTTGTCGAAATGACCTGTTCAGATTTACAAATTTATTTTATTATTTCCGTATTCAATTTTCTATTATGACCAAAGCACAAATTAACCCATCAGAAAAATATACAATACAATAAGGCGGTATTATTTAAATATAGGAAATCAACTGAATTTAAAAAGCCCAATTTCAATTGTAATTTCAAAATTCTGAAAATATAATTGCAAATTGCAACAATAATACCCAATATCAAAGACACAATTCTTACATTTATATTTAATTATAGAATAGACTTTAGCTATCATTTTCAAATCTTCTACTTCATTAAAAATTCACAAATATCATGATAATAAAAAATTAATATTTAAATTGTGCGAATAAATTGCGTTTACTCAGGAGAATTATTTGCTAAAAGTCTAAATACCTTTTTCGATGAATTCTTTAGCGTTGGATCGAATGGAGTCGATTCTTTCTTGGTGACCAGCAACGTCTGATTCCAACAGTCCATGTTTCTTCTGGAGGTTCTGTACGGAGGTGAGGTCCTTTCCGTAGTCTTCACTGGCAAGACTTCCCTCGACTTCTCCGAGCCACAATTCAATATCCTCAACAGTTCTGTTGAACTGTTGTTGCTGTGCTGCTTCTGCAAGGCGGGATTCTTTCTTGTCGGCGGCCTCTTCTAATGCCTGCCATAAGGAGAGGATTTCCTCGAGGCGGGAGTCAGCTCGTTCGCTTCCGTAGTGACCACTCTCGATAAGATTCTTGCCAGCGGCACAAACCTCGTCAATTCTTGTCTTGTTGGCCGCGAGTTCCTTCTGGAAATTGGCGTGTTTCTGCACCTTCCCATTCAAGTTGGTTGGATCCAAATACGAATCATCATTGGCGAACTTCAGCTTGCCCCGAATCCAGCCATTTGTCTCGTCGCAGTCTCTTTCGAATTGCATCAGCTTGAAAGCTGCTTCTAACGTCGCACGTCTCATTCCCGATTTTTCCAGGAGGGCGTTTCTGCGCTGGAGGAGCAAAGCCCGCCGTTGGCTGACATCTTCTGCGGCATAATGCTGTCCCTCGATCAATTTCGATGCAAATTCGTCCAGGGCCTTTATTTTCTCTTCTTGGGCCGCGAGGGACTTTTCAAAGTCTTCATGCTTCTTGATGAGGGCCTCTACGGAGTCGAGACTGTCGCCCAAGTCCTGATTCTCCAGGAAAGCCTCCTGCTTGGCCATCCAAGTGTCTGCCTGTTCCGTGTCGCGGTAAAACAGCTGCAGGTCCATGCACTGTTCGTACAGAATCCGACGATCCTCCCACAGACTCAACAACCCGCCTTTCTCCTCGCCCAAATTATTCAACTTTTCGGCAACTTCCGAGGCTGCAAAGTGCTCCTTGTCCACCAAGACATGACCGCTGTCCAGGATCAGCTTGAATGAATCCTCACGAGCGTCAATCTCTCCTTTGTGCTCTTGGTGTCTCTCTAACAAAGCCTCTGCACCTGCCACGTCCTTCGCCAACTCGTCAGCACTGATAATGGATTTCATGTCGTTGATCCAATTAACCAAGTCCCGGTACTCGGACAAAAACCGATGCAGACTGTAACTGTCGTCCAACTTTTCTTTGCGCGACTAGAAATTCATTAAATTCAAAAAATTAATTAAATCTTCAAATTGACTAAATAGTTAAAAAACTTTTCTATATCTTTTGGTTCACGGCAAATCATTTAAAAAATAT
>JABASI010004855.1:0-13289 GCA_019776505.1 Tomocerus nigrus | reverse complement strand
TTGTGATGGTTTATTGGTATTGGTATTATTATTATTGGTATTAGTATTGGTATGATTCATAGAGAAAATTATATTCTAACCCAGATTTTAAAACAATGCCAAATGCGAGTGGATCAATCGTCTCGGTCGTATGAATATGGCCAAAGACGAAAAATATGGACGAATACCATGAAGAGACTCTATGTATAAAAGGATTATTTCCTAGAATAATCTCCAATAAGCTTTATGACCACCGAGGGCATCCTCCAAAGAAATCGAAACAAATCATTGTCAATCTATTCCTATTATTCCTTAAAATGCATTGCACATTGCATACATAGTGTACATTTCTATGTATATACCTTAAGTACACTTTTGAAAAGGGATCTTCTACCATAAACACATTTAATAGACTAACGATGTAGTGAAAGCCATTATTCTTTCAGTCTGGATCAGCAGATACATACTATTATTTGTTAAAGCATTATATAGGTTTCCTTTTAAAATTTCAGTTTCCCAACGCGATACCAGAAAATTTCCAATAAGTTATACCTAGATAAGAATCTTCTTTTAGTAGTCAGTCTTACGAGTTACATGGATCGTGAGAACAGGACTAAAGTATCTGTATCTGTAATTGGAAAGTTGTAATGCTCGGGATCCGCATGCAAAGCCTCCTTTCTTTATTATTGCATAGATAGGAAATCGATTAGAAGGCAATTCCTTGGAAGCCATCGTAGATGGCCTATTTGAGCAAATTGCTTTGAATATCTGCGAAACAAGAATATACTATCCTCCTCAAATCATTTCAAATTTAATGCATTCAGTCAGAGTAACAATAGATTTCCTCAAAAAACTGAAACACATAACAGGAACAAAGATAATGTTTTTCCAGAAGAGTGTCTGAAAAGAAAAAGTCTTAACACTAATATAACACGTTTCCGTACATCAATTCGCTATGAGTGTGGTTAATTCTGATTTGCATAGGACAAAAGTTAAGATATTTTCCACGTAGAGAATTATTGATATTGACAGAGTCGCATGGCAGAACACACACACAGTGCAGTGCTCTATTTAAATAGAGAAGTAGCCTTGAGGAAATATCTGTGGAGTAGCTATTGTGGTCATGTCATGATTTCTTTCTATTGTATTGCAATACGTACTTCTGTTGAAGAGCGAAATGATTCAATTGAACGTGACAATCGATATCGTCAGCGGCGAACAAAGAAAATTGGTGACTTCATTTATCCAGACTGTGAAGTTCAAATTCCCTGGAGACATGCCAAGGACAGCGTTAGATGAGGGGGAACCAAACGTAAGCAAACCGAACAGCACCTTTACCACATCAAATCAAAGCCACTGGGCTATAGATGAAGAAAAAGACTTTTGATGTCTCCACATTTCACAAAGAATACACTATTCACTGAACAGACAGAAAAACTGCCTACATAGACGCATACCATCTCTCAAATAAATGTCTATCAAAAATATCTCTGCTAAATAAAGATATATAAACTCGTAAACCAAGAATCCATACACTATCATAGTTCCTAGCCCACACTATCTATCTACCCTAGTACTCTCTTTCTCTCTTACAGATATTATAATTGTAGCATCCCTTTTTGTACACACAGAGAATACATACTACTCCTATGTACTACATACTATATAGTTCTAGGTAAATACGAATATGTACATACAATAAGTCTTCCTTATCTTATCTGCAAAAGGAAAAGAAAACTTTCATAGAACGGATATTAAATTACATTCAGTCTCACCAGCACTGTCCCTGCTACTAAGAATAGAAAAACCCTCTCGACAATATCTACAACCTGTCTGTCCATTTCTTTACCACTCACTTCACTACTACTGACTTTTAACACTATAATCATATCAGTGCGAGTTGTTAGTGCTCAGTTTTACACTTCTTGTCATTTGCAATGCAAAGTTTTCATACCTAAAAACTCAATCCTAATTCATGCACTCAAAATACTAGATATTAATAGACACGTATATATTTATGCGCATTTATATCGTAACACATCTTTCTTGCTCAGTCATCACAAAAAATTCTCCTTTCTTCCCCTCAAAAGAAGAATCACCTTTCTCTCATTCTAATGATGATGATTATACCTATATCATCATCATTTCATAGAGTTGTATATGAATATTCGCAGATATTTTTATTTTCATATTTTATTTGTTCCAGAATAAGGACAGCGACGATATTACAGAATCAAAATTAATAATAGCTATAGTTTCCATTCACAGGTGGATTACTCCTTGGATTACTCCCTTCAGCCTAGCTGTCATTATACTATGTAGCTAGATTGGATTAGGTATGCATGTTTTAAAATGATAAAAGAATCTTTCTTTTCATAACAAAATGTCAACATAATTTTACTAAAAAATGTTTTTTGACCAGGTTAGTTCTAATCCTGCTGCACTGCCAATAATTGCTTTTTAATTTTAAGCAAGTATGGATGTGAATTTCGTACGCATGCTGTGCTGGAATAGTTAAGACTTTTGTATCATTTAAATAAAATATATAGGGAAAGGGAAGGTGATACGGGGGTAACCTGCCTTTGCATCTGACGGAAACTAAATAATGGATCCGAAAGAAACGGAACTAGGACTAAATTTTCTCGGAGTCTAATCCACCTTACCTTGTCTTGCATATTTCAATTCTCTGGTAACTTTTGAAAAAGAAAAAGCTGGGGTCGTCGTCTCAGATGAGAAAGTTTCATTTCAAGTTTTGTTTTAAGATTGTCATTCTAGACTGGCTGGAGCAATACTTACCGATGTCAAGAATCCGGATCCAGGAGCTTGATCGATTCCCAGTAAAAGCCGAACGAAAGTTATCAAGTAATCTTTGACAAACGCTTGGTAGAGCAGAGTATCGAGCATAGATGCTGAGAAAACACTACCGGCTGCAAATGGCAAACGAAACATGTAGGAGATGTGAGAACCTCTTTCCTTCTCCCTCTGGAATTTCACACACAAGAAACGAGTCCATATTACTTTCACCTTTCAGTTAGTTACACACATTTTATAGTACAATTTAGTTAGAGTAACAATATTTTCATATACTACATAGATAGACTAGAGACACAGAGCCTTAATAATTTTATCTAAGGGACACCCAGACACAATATATACACGGCATCAGCAGGCCACGCATTACACTCATAAACAGATAAGAAAAAAACATGTGAAAGCGAAACTTATGAGAAAACTAACAAGCTACAACATGAATCCCGCCCATCTGAGAAAATCAGACTCGGAATACGCACACAACAACTCCTAACAAAAACTAATGAATAATTCCCAAAGTTGAGACATGGAAAATAGTTTCTAAATAATTAGTTACTATACGTTATGCACTCTCTTCGTGTACATAAATTATTCCGCTGGAAAATACTACCGTTTTCAAATTACTCAGTGTAGCTATATTTAAGATTTTTGTTGATAAATAGACAGAAAACTAGTAATAGCATCATAACGCGATTGTCAGGCAAAATACCAATATAGGGCATTTCTTTAATATTTATGCTAAATTATTTTAAATATTTCACAATGATGAATTTAGTGTGCGATTCCATAAGCCTATATAACTCAAACGGGCTAAAAAAATAAAAAGACAAAGCAGTCAGCTCAGACTGCCTCACATTTATAACATTGACGTTACCATTAGCTCACAAGTGACAACAATCAATAGCTGTATAAAAACACAATGAAAAACCTATTTAAATACAAAAATACAGTTTAAATAAGTGAACATGTACAACAAAGAATATAAAAACCAATTCAACATATAAGATAACAACAACGGAATTGGTGCTATGCTTTTTCAGACCTGTACGGGTTTTCCTTATTCTGAAATATCTCTTGTAGGATGTCTAATCTGATTTAGACTCTTTTAGCAAGTAAATCAAGAGTGACTTGACTTCGTTATCTAACCTACGCCCTTAATACACAAACATTATTATTTATACGTGTACTTTCTGTATAGAAAGCGTAATATTTTATTTCCCTTCCACCCAACCAGCAAGACTAACGCAAAATCCGTCTTTATACAGCTCCCTACTTTTACTTGGATACGCAGTTTGTAGGTGCACAGATAATTTCCGAATTGAAACAGTAGGAAGGAAATGTCTTAGATGCTTTATCGTTTTAGATAATCTAATGGAGACGAAGACATGCACTAACGTAGGAAGTAGCAGTGTCTCTCTTTCTCACTTTCACCTAATTGTTTGTCCTCTCTCATTCGACTCTTCTTATTTTATACGCTCCTACGGAATTCTGTGCATGCACTGATGCAATAAAGTTTCCTTTTAGTCCTCAGAAAGCTTACTGCTTAGCAGAGTTTATGAAATTACGATGTAATTTGTTTTTCTCAGAACCTTTACAGTCGAGTCTCATTTTCGAACGCAACTCTTTCGAGATTTAAATATCTAATGGAATTACCAAGTCAAAAATCGAAACTAGCCCGAACCCATTGGAAGGGCAACACAAATTCTTACTTCATCTCACCTCAGTTTCGAATTCTTTTGTTCATGAAGAAAGTAATAAAATATACTAACTATAATGTATAGGTATCAAGCTATACTATTCTGCATTCTACATCATTTAGTCAATAAATAATTACGTCACATTGTAAATAAGCAGCAAATTAATAAGTTAATAAGACATGAATTTGATGTAGGTATGTAAATATATAAATGCGCATGTTATGAGAAATCAATCTTTTGGCTTCCACACAAAAGTATCAACCGGATAATTATGGAAAATAAATCACGTAGGTATAAGTATAATTTTCCTATTTATTATGAAGTAGGTAGAGGTACATTACTTTCTTCACAGTCACTACCTGAATCAAAAATAAACATTTGCTGCTCAACATTATTGTGTACAGTACACTACTTTTTATAACCTGATATAGTCCTGATCATCCGTAATTAGTTCATTATAGAGGTAGAGTCCTCGGATTCTAAGATCCGCAATGCAAAAATTCCTTGGTACAATTACAATCCAGTGACTGGATTCCAGTCTAAATACATGCAGTAAGTCCTGACCTATCTCTAATCCGTACTCGAGTAGTGTGTTATCAAGATATTCTAGCTTGGTAGCCTACTCCTTGTATATAGTCGAAAATCCCGATAACCTGTCAATATAAGCCACTAAAAAATTTTCAAGAGTGAAAGTGAGAGTTCATCATTTAGCAACACTACTTTCTACCTTTTCAGTATTACGTATTTTGGCTCAATAAAAACTATTTGCTACCAAGCACGTCCTTGCAGTTTTGTTGCATGTTTTGTGGCCTTTCCAACGCAAAGCTCTCTACCTCATCGAAATATCTCAATTCGTAAGTTATATGAAGGGTCAAAGTATGAGTCATTCATTTAGCGGCACCCTATATAGAAAATGCAAATGAGTGCAAATCAGAATATAAATGGTATTTAATCAACCAAAATAGCATCCCAAATATTCCAAAATGAAAACTTATATAATTTCGACTTGATGACTACCAATCAGGGTAGCCTATTTCAAAAGAAACTGACCAATCCGAAGGGGGGGGGGTTCAATCGTCTGTAGTTAGGCTTGTTTCTGACAGTAAGAAAAGAACTACTATATAGAATAGACTCAAGGTATTTGTACGTTTGTCATGGTTTTGCGTTAAAAGGTAAGCCCGTCAGAATGTTTTCAAATTAACACTTTAACACAACAAATCCCATCTGGCGACAAAAGTTTTGTATTGCATAAACAGACCGCACTGCTAATAAACCAGTCTGAAAAAAGGGGAATTTTAATTTGACAACATTCTGACGGGCTTACCTTCTAACGCATGACAACGATACCTTGATATAAACTAAATTATATTTGTATTAGGTTCTGCTGAGTGTCCTCCTAAATTGCATAATATATTTATATTATTAGCGAATATAGCGAGTCGAGTATTGTTATACAATAGATAAGGTATCGGGAATCATCAGGTAGATACCTAAATTGCGTTAGAGCTGGTGTCTTCTGTTTTACCGTGAAGGAGATAACACTATTAGGGAGTAATGTGCTCACTAAAAGCTTTTAATGCACCATTCGTCAACTAGCTACACTAGATCCACTTATCACCCTTGACATAACGAATCTCTAGTGATCTGATGTGGATCAGATGACTTGATCCATTTGTCTTCCACCAAACTATTTCTAACTTAAAAAATGACTGTTCAGTTCTAAAGAATGGCCAGTCTCGAGTTTATCGCATTACATTTTTAATGGTTCGCAAAAACAGAGAATTGGCTCACATACATAACACAGTCCTTTAAAAAATAACATTAGAGCAATTGCATGTACACTACTACCTAAAAAATGCCAAAGCTAATAAAACGGCTATCTTTACAGAGACAATATTTTTTAAGATTGAAAAAAACGTAGTCAGGTACTACAACAGTAGCTTTGTATAGTAATATGATCTTTCAAGCAAAAAGTGGCTATTATTGGGAGAAAATTGTTTTAAGGAGAAAGAAAAAGGCGTTTTTAGGTCGCACTCAATGTACATCTCATTTTGAAGGTATTCATTCCCCTTTGTCATGAGCTATCGTAAACTAGTAGTGATATCCTGTCTGATTGTATCCAATGTAATATAAGATAGGTTGACTTTAGGGATTCCTTTTTCAATTCAGGTCAATCAAATCAAATAAATCTTCCTCATCCGAAGAGTCTCTTCTCGCTAACAAAATTCCGTCTACTAATGTGAAGTTGTAGTTTTCCTCTCGTTCTCTGCACACCACGCCTCAATAAATGTCTTCAATATGTACTTAGACGTTATTCCTGATTGGGTTCTTTTACACGGCTGTGGTATTTAGGAGGAAGTAAGGAGGAGTGAACTAATGTACTGGTGGCACACTATTAGCCGAACGTGCTTACAGACCTTTCTAGTATTTCAACTCTCATCCTTTCCCACAAAATTGAACGCCTTGGCACACTAGTAGAAGCTACACAGACTGACAATTGTCATAAATTACTCATCTCCACTAAGGAATTGCCGGGAAAATGCCAACAATAATAACGGAGTGTAAAGACTCGATAAACTGAAATTACCTCCAGCCCATTACATTACATCGCATTTCATTTCTACCATCAGATTCCGATAATAACTGTAATAATATTGAGTTGCTTTGAGTGTACTGCTCATAATACTTTTACTACGATACTTGAGCCTACCTTCAAAGTGCTTTCCTATCTATCTCTCTATATAAACCAAAAATCATTCATAGTATACAGGATTCCACTGATAACATGAATACCAGATATGTCTTCCTATATATAATAATATACTTTTAAGACCATATACCTATCAATAGTCCACTCCTATAATAAAGATTGTCCAAAAGCACAGAATTTATGAACATCATATTATCATTGTTGAGTATTGGACTTTGATGGAGCCATTGGATGACATATATTATAGATAACTAGTTAAAATACGACTCTTTCTCCACACACAATGTACAAATGTGTAAATTCGCATTCTATGCGTGTAGAACACATGTACATACATTATGGGAATGTTAAACTACAGTGAATAAAAGTATTTGAGGAGTTGACAGTGAAATCTGTTATGTCGCACTCTAAATGCTTTGACCAAGACCAAAGCTATGTACATATGTTCATGTAGGAATGAGAAAGAAAGGCACTCAGTTGTGTGCGGAATGTAGAAAAAGGTTTGCAAATGGTGAGGAGAGGATCGTATTGAGGCTAACACTAATACTGCTATCACTGCCATATATATATATGCCATAGTGTAAACAGAACAATAGTGTCCGTTCATTTCCTTGATGTGGGTCATTTCACTCTATCAGTATTTACTTTACTTACTGTTGACAGTAAAGACACTACCAATTCCTAGCCAACATTTCTATATATTGTTATAATATATATATGCTAATAAAAGTTTAAGCTTCCTCTATATACATACATACATATATAATAAGTATGTATATAAATGTATATCAGGTTTCATTGAGAGAAGATTTTTATATAGAGAGAGAGACAGAGCAATGCTGGCTGAGTGGATTTTTGGGAATGACAACATACTATTAGCGTGCGAATGTCCTTTTAGGATTGTCCTGTCTGTAAGTCTGTAGTTTGTTTGGAGCTGAGCTGAACTGTGGCGTATTGCACTTTCATTATATCTCAACCTGAACTCTTTGCTCCCGTTTCATTCTATGATTACTCCATTAGATATTAGAGTTTTCTACCTTAAAAGGTGTCCTATTCTCCATGGGAGGTTCGTATTCGCTTTTGCAATGGTGGAACTTTGTTGTTGTTGTACGAGAGGTAGTAGTCGTAGTAGTGTTTCTGTTTCTTTCTGTTCTGGATAAGTGTGGAACGGGGTAGCCTGGCTGGAATGGAAGGAAACGTAAATGGTAAAGCGCCTTTCCCTTGGTATGGATAATAGATATGAAAAATGCATTCACGTCATGAATCGATAGCGATAGCATCAAGCATCGCTTTTCCTTAATGAATAATAAATAAGCTCTTCTCCCTTTAGCCACCACCACAAGAGCCGTGGCCATCCTTTCGTCTACACAACTGTGAGCTAAATGCCAAAGAAGAAATGCTAACTAAAATACAAATACTTTACTTGAATTGAACACAAAATGTTCGCAGACAAAAGTGACACAACACGAGCATGAGCATTATGTAATTTAGTAGCTTTAGCTATCGCCGCATTTCTCATTCAGTGCTTTTGTCCTTCAGCCACTCCACATACCTTCAGGCTATGCAACTCTTAAATATTTTACTTTCTTTAGAATAAAAAGAAAATTACGTTATTAAATACATAATGGACGAAAGCATACTCACATGCAATTTTTCCTCACTTTATACACAAATTATTAATTCAATAGGCAAGACAGGTAATTAAACAACTATATTATTATTATTATTGTTTACCTATCATAATTGCTACTGAATATGCTATCATTGCTACAGAAAATGCTACAGCCAACATATAAATTAAAGTTGAACCAAAGGGAAACATTAGATCCTATGAGTAATTGCATAAAGTAAACACCTGTGTTTACATTCAGAGTTACATAGCTACAAAACACATGTATATTAGGGACATGTACTATTCATGACTTTAACAACTAAGTGGACAAACCACCCCACTACTTACTCGTAGACATTCCATTAGATTCTCCTACCTTTTTTACTTTCCGCCTCGTGATAATAATCTAGTCACCCACATGGGAAAAAGGAGGAAAACGCCTACTACTAACTTAAACAGACGACACAGGAACTGGCAATAAATTATTCAGCACTAGAGAATGAAACAAAACTTGATATAATAGCCTCCACTCTCTCCCAATACTCATGCATACTCACAAAACAGAAAAGATTAAAGAATAATTCGGTTATACAGTTGATAGCTCCTCCCCTCCTCTCTTAGTATTCTTATTCTCCTACTTACCATTCCAATTCCAATGGATTTCGTAATTCTACAAGTAGAACCATCAACCTGGAGACAAACGACAAGCCCCCTAAATGTTTTCGTTTTGATTGATTCTAGTAGTATTTGGTTTTGCAACGGATAATGTAATTATCCAGCATGCACTAAGCGTGCGTACCTTCCTTTCTCCGAATAAAACTAACCTCTCTGGCTAAGCAGTCATGAAGTGTATCATGCCCCGTCCTACTATTTACATTATATATTTATTTCTACATGATGATGATGATATAGGTATAATAAGTAGAGAGTAGTAGTATACGTGCTTATATAGCTATTAATACATCTGCATAATAATGGAGTTAGAGTTAAGAGTGGTATATATTAGGATTAGTATTAGGTGTGCATTCACTTTTCAGTCAATAATGTCGATATTTGGCAAACGTGGGGGAAGGTGTATTATTTATAGAGAAAGACAAGACAAGAGTCAGAACATAGAGACGAGACGAGCAGAGAGTTTTTGGAATTAGACTTACCTTCTCCATTCTGGACAAATGCAAAGCGTATGTATCATGAGCCCGGAATTGCATGAATCTCATGTTGCTGGATTGAGATAACTCAGTGACGATTTTGATGTGGGGGAAAAAGCGGAACATGGATTGGACTGCGACGATTGTGTTGCAGTCGGAAAGAGTATCCTCCTCCACAGAGTTTGACAATTCCTTATTGACAACGACGACACTTTCAGCAAGCGTTATTCCAGCACGAAGCAAATCGTCGAGGCAATCAATTGAGCCGAGCATCCAGTAAATCATTGGGAAGTGGGAGATTGCGTCTAGAAATGCTGGGTCAGGTCTTCGCTCCAGTAACAAAATTATTGGGTTCAGTCGTGCTTTTGGCCGGAAATGAGCTCGCAGTGGAACAATAAAATTGTAGATTGCTGCCGAGCCGTAGTCTGCTGCTAAAATTATTGTGCTGTTTTGCCAATTATAGTCGTAAGCGTTCCGGTGGACACAATGTTCGCAAGCCTGCAAATCAAATGACACACATCCATAAACTTCATACCGACTCCCTTTTCTCATAACTACTAAATTGCAGGACAGATACAATCAATACACCTAATCATCTCTCTTAAGACCCTCACATAATATGCAACATGCAAAATACAAATAACATTTGCTTTAGACCCAATTGCTTTCCTCATTTTCCAAACGTCAAATAAGGTCAATACTTATAAATAATTGCTCACATAGGCACTCCTACCAATAATAGGCAAAATTCAATTTAATCTTAAAGCTCTTTCTACTTTTCCAAACGTCAAATAAGGTCAATACTTATAAATAATTGCTCACATAGGCACTCCTACCAATAATAGGCAAAATTCAATTTAATCTTAAAGCTATTTCTACTTCCACCTTACACTAACATTTACACAGTGTGCAAAATAAGCCACTTCCTTACTTTATCAGTAGGTACTACTTTCTCTGAATGCACATACACCATTATTCATACTTTCACTCTACCTCATCACCATACAAGACTCATATATTAAAACGTATCAATGTTCGAGGTAATAGAAACGTTGAAGGTTAATGCTACGGAGAAAGTCATATGGGATTAATATTAGGAGGATGCCAACCAATTTAATCTTAATTAATACCCAGTAAATATTTAATGCTACAAACAGATAGCTGATGACAATTTTTTTGTTAACATGCATAACGGACACTCAACAATACTAATTTAAATTAATTACTATTAATTAGTTATGGTTTTTTAGGATAGGTTCATCAAACACTGTAAGAATACAAACTTAATTTCACTAAGGATGTGATGCATAATATAATTCGCAAGAATTCCCTTTCATAAGTCAGTCAGAGTCACCAAAGAATTTGTGGAATTGTGAATAAAGAAGATGAATGAGTGAAAGCTCTAATAGTTTTGTGTTCAATACTAAACGAAGTATCATGGATCTAGACAACTTCGGTATGGTTGAGTTGTTGGAATGATTCCTTTTATTAATTCTACTGGGACTCTGCCTGAGAGGTAATAGTAAAAGTCCTTTTTATGATACCCGTAAACTTTCATTTACCTTTCACCGACTTTCTTTGTTTATATTAGCAGTAGTCCCATATACTCCCTTTCATGAAGTTGAATATATTTGTTGACATCTGTATGAGACTCTGTATCGAATTTCTACCCTTGAATTCAGATGCAAATTGTGATTGAGTTGCTAAAAGTTTACTTGTCAACATAGTAGTATGCATAAAGGTTTAGAATACCTTCCTCCCAACTCCCTCCGCTCAAATTCGCATGTAAGTAGAGCGTAGGAACTTTTTCTCGTAACGTCTGCCTAGAACTCATATATGAAATACATCGAATGCAATTCTGGTCCCTTTATGCGTACACAAAAAGCACGTACTTACGTTAGCTACCACATCGCAATGTCATTTCTTTCATTCTCACTCCCCGTCCAAAAGTTTCTGCTATCATGTGGGACAAGACCTTCAAAAGTACACACCGCAAACTACAATGCCAATCGTCTGCTACAAATCACATCGTCGCGTCACACCCACACCTTTAATGTAATGTGTTATACAGTACTACTACTTTGCATTGCCAATTTAAATTGTCACAACGATATACTCTATCAATTCTAATCTTTTCTTTCCTAGAAAAGTCATTCAGCAGAAAGAAAAACAAAATAATGTAGACACACAATGTTAACTTTCAATCTGCATAATAATTGCAAAAGTTACGAAACTTGCAATTTATTTCCACAGAAAAATAAAATCATTTTCTCACTTGACTCTTTTATCTCTTTTTCCTTTTTACTGAACTGAACTCCTATCCGATATAATGCTATACTTGCGTCACCCGCTGTTACGTCATTCGGTGATTCTTGCTTACGTGTCCCATGTTGATACCTACCTCGGCAAAATGTATATCACATCTGACACAGATAATGTTAACAACCTTATAATGAGAGTAGAGCAACTGGCTAAAGAATCACAGATAAAAGTCATTGAAGTATAAAAATATAAAAGTGCATGCATAGCATAGATTTCTTAGTCTAATGGTTTTCTCTCAATTCTTAATAAATGTATTGTAGGTAGGTACACATTATTATATATCTCAGATATTTATAATTTACATCAATAGACACGGTTACATTACAACATCACGTACAGATATTCATTTGTATTAGTCGAAGAAAGGAGATCCCATTTTCAGGGAAAGGGCAACAATAAAATTTCGGTGTAAAAAATGCATGTGCAGGTAATAATAGTAAGAAAGAGAGGAGTGAGTATTGTACGGGAATTGGATTTGAGTAGAAAGTGGTGGAGAGTGCTAGAGAGTGAGGATGCGACACAAATAAGGTATTTTATTAGATTTTCATGAAGGAAATTGTGTAACTAGAGGAAGTGATGTTTAGTAGTTTACCTGTGAGAGTTGTAAGCAGCAAAGTGGTTTCTTTTCCCTCAGTAAATAGCAAAGAGTGGGAGTGACACCGATATACGGAGAGACGGGAGGAAACCCCTTGACTATCGAAGTTGTCTTGTCTGCCGGACCGAGCCACCCCACTTCATCTTCCGCTTCGTCGTCTGATCCCCCTGCTTCATCGTCTGAGTGTCGCTCCTCATTGAATTCATGGTCGTCCATTGAACTATTGTAAGACTCTGGAACTGGAAGTATACTTGGGCGTCTACTATCTGCACAGGAAACCAAATAAAAATATATTTTAGACTTAATGGCTACACCTCCCCAGTAGGTAGATTACAAGTAGAAGCCTATAGCTACCTACTCCACTTTAACATCCAATTCTTACAACAAGATTAGTTTCTTGGTGACCCCTATAGAG
>JABASI010004854.1:0-13290 GCA_019776505.1 Tomocerus nigrus | reverse complement strand
TTAACTTTATAGCAGGGGCTTAATCTATAGCTAAATGAATTTTGGAAGAGAGCATTTTCTAAATTGTTCAAAGCTCCTTGTTGTACATTTCATTAGAGGAGAGGCTAATACATTAAAAAACGGGATTGGATCCTGCATACTTATTTATAATTCCTAATACTGTCTAATAGTACGTCAGAGAATTCAGAACTAATTTCAGGCAGCTATACATACGCAGAGAAAACATAGGGTGTCTTTTATCTCCCTTTTTTATTGTGGCAAATATGTCCTTTGAGAAAATAACTGGAGATAGCTGCGGGGCATTATTTACAATTATTGCTTTCCATTGTTTTATCTAATGGAGTCGTTAAATCAGAAAAATATGCTCCCAACTTTTCATTAAACCTAGTATCTGTTTACAGAATTTAGATTCAGAGCAGTGCTGTCGATTAATTTTCAGTATTATTCCATAAATAGTTTTTATCTGGCCAGATACTTGTCACATAAATCCTAATGGGACTTAAATGCATATCTGTGTGAGCTCTAATGTCCGTGTCCATTTGTACGAGGGATTTAATGAATGTGTATGTGAAAAGATGTTTTATCTTGGAGTATTATTGGAGGCGGCGCTTGAATTTACGTTCCATCAAGTGCTGATAGCAGCTGCTACAGAATCTAATCATTCCATTAGACTCTGTATAAATTATATGTCTGAGTAAAAGGAACACAATAAATATGGACAATAGAAAAATAAACGTAGGATGTTTGTTATGTGTTATGTCCGAACGGCTGTTCACATGAGAATTCATGCATTTTACATTTTCTCCTCCTTTTAGCCACAAATTGAGAGAATGGCACACAAGAATACACTACAGTCTTTAGCATATGAACTGAACTGAATTCTGAAGTTTGTACATAAATAGACGAGACACGCAATGGAAAGGGATTGTGTGGCGGAGAGTTTAGTGTGGATACTTAAAATAAAGTGGCATTGTAAATTATAGCTTTATAAATAAATGGATGGACACACGTATGGTGCATAATAACTATAACACACATTGATTGAGCTGTCGAGTTTTTGTCTGAACACGCCTCGTATATTTGTAAATGGTAACATGTCCATTTCCAGCTAGCATTAGAGGAGAAATGCCTTATCGTAGCATCCTATCTATTTGTTCTGCGTAATTTACATAATATCCGTGCCCATCATTCTCCAGCCAACTTGCTCTCTGTCTCTGAACATTTAACAATGATTGCATAAAAAATGAAATGTTCAGTCAAACCTACAGCAAAGCCTTTCTCCGAATCCTGAATCACTTTGCTAAATGAAAACGAAAAGTTGAGTGAGAGGAGAAATATCAAGTGAGTAGTAACTATGTCGGAGCAATAAGAACCTAAAACGGCGGCAGAGTGGACACAGCTTGCTTCTTCCTCTCTGACGTTCACATTTTCAGAATGTATAATATAATGCGGATGTCCGAGTGCAATTTAGTTGCTACTCCTATGATGGGCTCACATATGAAAGCATATTGACAATGTGATATGAATGAAGAGCACATGTGCCCACCCAAGTCAATAGAATTTCCATCTTTTTTCTTTTGTGAGCCAGAGGACTGTTACTCTTGTAGTTCTAATGTCTTTTGTACCATGGAGGCGTCAGCCAGCCACAACCTTTAGGCTTCCCTTTTACCCTAATAATATTTCGGATTCTGCTCTAATATGTTCCACAATAAATTCTATGAATGTCAGACCAAATGCAGTGCAATGTTTATACACATTTTTATAGCCTACATAACAAACATACAGACCACAAACGTAATATTTGTAGATTTCTCGAATTTTACAATTATTATTCAATATTTACAATAACCGTCCATGAAAATACTGGAATAATCAAATCAGAAACACAAAAATGTGACAAAACTCTAAGATAATGTGTATTTGTGTAGATAGTGATGCAAAACATAAATAATTCAGTTATTAGCTCTTCCAAATATTGCCAATATTATATATTTCTACCAATATTTTCTAGTATTTATTTATGTGATATAAGAATGAGAGTATAATGAAGTGAAGGAAAAATATGGGCCTGAATAAAGTATCGGTTGTTTTGTCAGATCCAGATTGGCTTTGTTGTTTTTCTGTGTCTGTGGTGAGCTAATCTTGGATTTATTGTTGAAATCCCTCAGTTATCCTCATTCAAATCCACCCTGTCCAATTTTTTTATAATAGTTTCATTCATAGTACTACCCCATAGCATATGTACAATTTCTATAGGATGTCAATGCTATGCTGTAAATCCGTATTCCCAACAGATCTTTGTGCCTTCTACATGCTACAAGTACCGATCAACTAGAATTCAAGCTGCTGCCGTCCGGGCTTTCTCCTGGATTTGCTTTAGTTGAGTGCCCGAATCCTCCCCTCCAATCACAATAATGCTAACAATAATAGAATAAATCTCTATACAGAGCAGCATCCTCATCCATTACATCCTCATGTACACACACACCTAGTATCTTCCATTCTGTCATCTCCGCTATCTATCATTGAATCTCGATAGAATTTTTGCAATCAAACATTTAAATCAATTTTTTCCATGTATGACTTTGATATAGATTGTAATAAATTTCTCATTTGAAAAATATTCATTGTAAAGCTATAATGTAGGTTCATCTGAGATAATGTGTATAAAAATTCAAATTGCTGTGAAATAATTAAAATCGTTCATAATCACCAAATCAGCGAACTCTTGACAAGTTATTTAACTTTGCAGATAAGTACTTTGTTAGAATTGCTTTGTGCAAGTTGGGTATGAATGAAATGTCATGTCATGTCTGTGCATTTGTTTAAAGTAGCGTGCCAGAAGGAGGGAATGCTTTAGAGAAAAAGTGAATAAGAAAAATAAGTATGAAAGCGGAAGGAAGAAGAAGAGTTGGAAATTCGTGGCAATTTGGAAGGAGTCGAGTTAGTGACACGGAGGTGAGCTCGATGAGCCATTTGCATTCCTGAGAGTTACTGTTCATCGTGCAAATAGGGGCATTAATTAGCATTTAGATGACTTAACGATAATTATCCCATTAAGCTACCCTAGCATCTGGACTTGTTATATAAGAACCCCTTCTCCTCTTCTTAGAGATACTTTCTCCATAATAGAAACACACTTTGATTACTGCAAGAAATAGGAGAGAGAAAATTATATGCTGCAGTACATTTTCCAGAAAGCGGGAAGAAAAGTTGCTAAGAGTCTTAAGGAAATTCATGGTAGGCATGTAAAATGATATTATATATTTTCTCTATGCATATTCATACTATTAAGAGATGTTTATAATTATATAGTAGCCATATTATCATAAGGTTTGAGTTTATCGGTTGATAAAGAATAGAGTGACACGGTAGTGTCTATATATATCAAGCTGGTTGCTGAACCGTAGCGAGGAAATATAATAGGAAAGTGTCTATGGGTACCCTGTGAGTTTGTAGTAAAAAGAAGAGGCGAGATTGTGAGATGTATCGGTGTGAAAAGAATCATCGTGTAATTTCCCATGGTTGGCTTGTTAGGGCCCTATCTAAATCTAACTACTACCGTATTAAGAAGAGGCGTAAATAAAATCCCCTTGTCACAAAGCCCCTTCTATACCCTCTTCCAAATTGGACACCTCTAGGGATGGGAAAATGCGTGTAATGTTGAAACCCCCGAAAACTGGCTACGATTCTTGTGGCTGAAAAGGATGTAGATTTTGGCCGTTGCTTTAAGCGACAGTTTATTTTAGTTTAGGAGCAGGCATATCATTAGATAGTTAGTCGTCGTACGGAGAGAGGAGAGGGTTGAGTCCCTGGAATTACATTAACAAGCAGGAGGGACATGTTCGTAAAAAGTCTAGTGACATTCCTTTCGTGGGCTGCTCGACAGTCCTGTCCTCAGAGACCCATTTCGGGGAAATGAGAGACCGGGCTAAATGGGTGATTAAGAATACAAAAGAATAATGAAGTGAGCAAGTCCCTGTCATCCGCTCCGCCGTCTTCAAGATTAACGTCCCACATTCGCCAGTCCGATTGGCTCATTTCTCCCTCTGATTCGCCAATTTGTCACACCCAAACTCCCATTTATTTATAACAAATTGCCCTGGCTATCAAACAAGCCTCTTCTTCCTACTCTCCTTATAACTTCATCTTCTCCCCCACCACCATACAATATCTCAAATATAAACACAAGAAACTATATTCATATATTACGTCAACCCATCATCCCTCGCCTCGCTATCTCAATAAACATACTAATAGCATTTTATCATTTCATTGCTTACTATGACTGCACAAGCATAAATTACATTGTTTTGCAACTGAGCTACGATATTTACAATTAGTAAATACGATTTTGTACCCTGCCCTGTTTTGTATCCCAATATGATGTAAAAAATTTAAAATGTTCTGATTTTACGACATAATTTAACAAAATGGTCAACTGTATTAAATTTTACATTTTAATTTGGAGATTCTTAACTCGCCAGTTGCTTTATGATCTAAACAATGAAAAATACGACATTTCCTGCGTGTTAAAAAGTGCCCATAAAATAGCTACACAAGCACAATACCTTCATTTTCATCTCAATAGCCTATCAAAGTATCAATTTAATCTATTATTACGGGCAGCAACTGTCCTGTTTGCAAAATATGTTCCAATTAAATGTTTGTAAGTGCAAATAATAGCGCAAAGTAAAAATAAAAAGAATGCACCGCAATTTTGTTCGGAAAGTACAAAGTAAAGTTTCAAAAAATTTTCATTTTAGAATATTTATACGAATTGAGACATGATTTGGTAAGCTGTTGTAATTTTGATCATGTTAGATAGAATTGCAGTTAAAAGGCACACATGCAATTACACATTCGGGAAGTCACGAATTTGTTTGTAGGAAGAAGATAATAATGTAGGGAGAGAGATTGTATATGGGTATTAGAATTTCACTCTCTGTGAACATATTCATTAGATTTTCCCATAAAGTCACACTATCGAAGTTAATCTTTGTAAATTGAAGTAACAATAACAATAAGTCAGGCAATTCTTTATTGGTAGTTTGGCACGTGCATCCTCAATTTCATCTGTTGGGATGTTTACGACTCCCTTTTGATGTGCTTTGTCTGTATTCTTCCTTCAGAAGACTTGTCACCAATGGACGACAAAGGTTCTTGCCAATACATTTATGTGCGTGTGAAGCAATTCCATTGTAAAATCATTGCGAATTCTTTTGCTAAAAATAAATTTCAGTCAAAGTGTATAAAGTTTAATAGTAAATTAAATTTACAACTACTTAATAGTAGAAGTAGTTGTGTTTATTGAGGAAGATATATGTATATAGGTACGTGCTGTTGTGTAATTTAGAGAATAAAAAAATTGTGTAGGTCTACAGGAGTGCAGGATACTATAGAAAAAGTGCACAACTTGTTTTCCACACTACTTTCGTTGGCTCGGTGCACATTGTAAGTTGGTAGTTGATGTTTTAAAGGTTTAAGGTGAGACTTTAGTGTTGAAGTAAATGAGAAGAGCCATTAGGATACCTGTTTTGTAAATTTCATTGCATTGCACTTGGCCAGAGAGTAAGTATATGGTTAGTAAATGTGTTCCACTTCACAATGTCTATGATAATCAGTTGCAAGTATACCCTGTAATATCATTAGAGAAATGTGTGTTGATCTTGTATAGCGTTATATAGAATTTAACTCTCTCTCTCAACTCAACTTGCCAACAATGTAAAAGGAGCTTATTATAATAATAATATTCGAAGAGAGTTGTAGTAGTAGTAAGTGTAAGCTTGTTAGGAGAAAAATGTCGAAGAAGAGTGGAGAAAGAAAAATTTAAGATCCAGGAGGCAAAAGAGACAAGGATCAGTCAGTAGTAGTAGTAAGTAGGTAGAGGCTCTGCCTATGGGATCTAAAGAAGCTGGTGAATATATTTATGAGTGAAAAATTCTTGAGTTTTTCATCCAGCAGACTCTTGATGACAATAATAATAATTCATGATGTGGGCAATAAAGGTAACAATGGGACGGGAATGGTTTGTATGGGCATGTGAGCCTTTCTAGTAACCCATGTGGGAAGTTAATGTCGTCACTTGTCTCCTTTTGGTGACCAGAATTTACGAGTCACCCTGTGGAGTTTGGGATGCTACTTGTAGCCAAATTTGTGCCGGTTTCTCCACGGCCAGTTAGCCTGACGTCCTTGCCCTTTGACTCACATCAATAGAGTGCCAAATAACATTAGACACCTTTTGTTAGCCATGGGATGGCATCTCTCAAGAGAGAGAGTCTGTTGATGACCACGCACACACAGCTCCTCTGTCTCTTCTCGCACTCTGTCCATCTGCATTCTCTCTTGCTCGCCTCGTCATCAGCAGACTCTGCCTTTTAAATTCTGTAGCTATTATTACTAGTGACCACTTTTTGACACGAAAACCACCTTATTTTTCAACAAATACAATTTGAACAACTCTTAATATTTTGTGTGTGACAAAAAATTGGGTTTACAGACAAGTATGACTTTCTTGTACTCATATCCTAAGCGTATGTAATAAAATATTACATAACATTTCTTCGTGTCACGTCACAGACCGTTTGAACCTCTTGACATTTAGCTTTCAGCATCCTGCTTAGTGCAACTAACTCATCATCACCTTTTATGTACACATCAACTCAGAACTAATACAATTCAACTTACACTAACAGAAAGCATTTTCTTGCCATTCTCCTTTTCTTAAGCAATATTCTCGAATAATGTCAAAAATTTGTTTCAACGAAATTCATGACATTAAGCTGTTAAATAAGCATCATATTCAATTCGAATATGAGTACCACATGTTGTGGGATCGTTACATTTTTATTGGATTAATATATAATTATGAAACCTGTAGATTGTGATGACGAATGTAATTCAGAATGGTTTAATTTTATCCATGGGTTTCAAAATTCGTTAAATTGTGAATAACAAAGCAATGAATGAACTCCAGCACTCATTTTCCTACAATTTTCCTAGACATAGACAGCTTGAAATGAATGAAAGGTGCGCACAGGTCGTATAGGTGGTTCGTTTGGGTGCTGTATACACTCCAGAGTAGGAGCGAATTACATAAATATACCTACAAGGTATAAAGCTATTAGGGAGAATGGTCTTTTAGAGAATTATAAGCTAAGCTACTTATTCTTTCCATCTGTTCCATTATTAACATTAACATTACATAGTTTTCTAGATTCATAGTAAATAGTTTTGTCTGAGCTGTAGGAAACCGCTACGGTTTATTCAAGGAAGACAAGGGGACTGGGAGGAAAAGAGACAAGTCGACTCGTTAAGTGACAAGGGACAAAGTATAGTGCGACTTGGAGTTATTGTGTCAACCTCTTTTTGACAGTCTTTCTTCCACTATTGACTTCAGGTAGTGCCTTATGTACACTTTGTTGATTTCATTGTTAAAGTCCACCCACACTGCCCAGGGATAACAAATAAAACTATAATCCAGCACGTTCTGTTACAAATGTAACTTTGTACATTGAATCTTCTTATGTGGTAAAACATGAAGGCAGAAAGCAAATATCAGACTTATAACATCTACCATGCACCTTTAAGGTTGGTTGTAGTTGTCACTCGATCTGTAATGGATGAAAATGGGAAAAGTTGATTTACATCGACAGATAAAAGATCCAGGAGAGTCACAAGTCAAGGCTCTGAAATTATATTCGCCTAAAACGTAAAATGACGTATCGCACCTTTTAATATGACTCAAATAAAAAGGCGCGAAAGACCTTTTCGCATCAAAAACATTTTTCAGGTGAAAATTTTGAAAATGCTTGGGCCTTACTGCCCTCCTGGATAGTCTATCTGTCGATGCCCGAAGAACGTCTATTCACCGAATACAGATAACCAATCACCGAAATCAACCCACTGATAGAAACCCACCGAATAATACAACTCACCGAATCGATATCCCACCGAATACAACCCACCGAAAAAAACTCGGTTAGGTAGGTTAGGTTAGGTTCAATTCGGTGAGTTGTGATTTCGGTGAGTTGTGATTCGGTGAGTTATGTTCGGTGAGTTGTGTTTGGTGAGTTGTGTTCGGTGAGTTGTGTTCGGTGAGAAAATTTCGGGGATTTGACATAGATCCGGTGATGTCGATCAACTTTTCCCATTTTCCTCCATTGCAGATTGCAGGTCGAGTTCTTTTGTACCTGCTGGAGTGGGTAAGCATATAAAGCAGGACCAACGACAACCAACCTTAAGTTGAAAATTTATTTTCCAATTCTTAGTCAATTCACCCAGATGACCATTGATATTTGTCTGGATTCTTAGAATGTTTCAAGAATTTCAGGAGGGAAAGTTTCGTTTGATAATAATTGAAATGGTTTGTTGACTGTTGATGTATAGAGAAAGAGATTTAAGGCGACAATGAACAAACAACGACATGACAGATTCTAACACCCATTCGTAGCACCAAAAATGATTCGCGGCGACTTCTAGTCACTTACCACCAAACGCAAACCTTTAAAATGGAAGTTAACACGAAAAGGAACCACCCATGCCATTGCTTCGCTCCTGTATTGCCCTTTTTCTTATTGCAACAATAATACTCAGTTCTGAATGGATTCAACGAGATATCTCATTGAGTCAGCTCCGTTGAATTTCCCTTTAGTTCAATTGCTCCATGGGCTTATGTTAATAATAATAATTCCTTAGCAGGCTAAAAGAGTCAATCCCACAAATCTGTTTTCAATGCATACAATCAGAGAACAAGTTTACTGTCAATAATCCCTAGCTGACTACATTTTATTACGCAGCACAACATAACCACACACATTTACATGAGCCAACAATACAAGTTGAAAGTCGAATCAAAGTAGAATAAGGGAAATCACCCATGAGTTCATTTTGTAAAATCTTTATGGGCTGCTTTGCTCTTTGGCTTTAATTTGACTTGGTTAAATCCACCTGTATGTAATTCCATAGGCGGATTATTGACTCTCGTTTAGACACAACGGCCTTCCTACTCTTTTCTTCTGCTTGAAATCATCCTTTGTCCTCATCTCGATTCAAGAAGCAAACTTCATGTACCCTACTTACCACTTACATTAATATTGACCATTATATTATTACAAATATGAAATTATTACAATACTACTGATTGTATTAATTATTAGCAGGCCACCAACAATCTTTGATTAACATCAAATTAAATCATTACATAAAACTAGATCCAATGTCGATGTCACATGTCGCATGCACTGATAAAAGAAAAAAAAAACATAATCGGCTTGATTAGGTAGATGAACTAAAATTTGAGATTTTAACCATCATAATCATAATGATACTATACACTATACCTACTGATCTTTTCTTTTGCCCGTTGTCTTATATTTAGGGCAGTCAATCTCAATTTGCATAGGTATATCACATCACATATTTCAATTTTCGATTATTTTTGATGATGTCATCGTGGTTGCGACTCTGTGCGAGTAGAAACATCCAGCGATTTTAATCGGAATCATGGGAATCAACTCCAGTGGATATTGTTTGTGGATTTAATCAGCATTCCATTCGAAATTATCACTCAGTGTAGTAATTTTCACCTAAATTTTGACTACCCTTATTAAGTATGGGTGCATATAAAATTCTTAATAGGAAAACGAAACTCTAAAATTGTTTATTAAGTCGGATTTAGATTGTTATATGGATGATGTGATGTGAGTACGTCGCCCAGAAGAGCAGGGCATTAAGAATCCAATCAAATGAGATCAAGTGTGAGCTGATGATGTGAATGAAAGCAGTGATGCTGGGCAAGAATGGATCTCTGTAACAAGTGAGTGAACTTGACATGGATGACTGGCAATAGCAATGACACGGTTTTTGTTGCAGTAAATAAGCAATTGAATTGATCGGTTCGACTCTGAAATGGAACAACACAAGGGGAAGCAAATGAGCTACAAATTCAGCATTTCATCCACAGCTCAAAGATTAAGGTACCTCATCTCCATTTACATGCAGAGCTTATAGAAATGGACGAGGAGGCTTATTGGTTTGCTATTTGAACGTACAATAGTAGTCTCTCTCCTCTAGAGCTCTGTATTTAAAAGTTTACATTACAACAACTTGAGTTCGATTTGTGTTCAGTGTTGAGCTGTAGAGATGAGAAATGAGAGAAAGAAAAGAAGAGTGCGTGGTGGTGGAACGGAAGAATTGTTCACGACATTCGACAGCTCTCATCCTCAACCTTTTCAAACTGCTAAATATCCCATTCTTCTTTCTAAACTTGTAAATTGTCATAAGTTAGAGAGCTAAGTTTGAACTTGTTTCAATTTTGAGTGGTTGAGAGTTGAGATGATTGTAATTGTGTCAGTGAATGGCTTATTATTATGCCTAAGCTGTTTATCTGTCTAAAGTGCCTTGCTGTAATAACATTGTAAAAATCGGAGATTATTAATAGTTAGGGCGCTTTTCCTCATGTTCAGAGAGGAGAGGAGAGGAGAGGATAGCAAGTGGTTGTAATTACATGAAAGATGGATTGCTATAAGGGAAAGGGTTATAAATCCCCTTATAAATTCTCTCGTCAATTCTAATCAGAATTAAATGGAGAAATCCGGTGCAGATATATGTAAGTGCCTAGATTTGTGTTGAATGCAAATGAAGAGTAGTAAGGCACTTATCTTTAGTTTAGTCAGATTGAAATCCCTTTATGATTTTCAAGTGTTGGAGGCGAGGGCCATCGGAGGTTACGTAAGATGAATTAGCCATCAGCCATTATTATTATACAAGTAGGTAGGCAGTATATACATTCACGCAGTTTGCTGTGCGGCTTGTTTTGGGAGCCTCGTTAGTAAAAGGCAGGACAGACAGGCATAAGTACCTTTCCTATAATAATAATAAGTGTCATTTAGATATAGAGTGTATAGATGTAATAGGGCCTTATAATAAAATATTATTAACTACCTACAACCTACAACCTACCCTTATTCATTCTATAGCCAGTTGAATTCAATGGCTCATGGTTCAAATAGTAAAATAAGGTGACCGACTCGTTTTCTAGTTTATGCTCGCATTGTGTTGTCGGCCTAGATAAATTGCTTTAAAATCGACCATATGCCGTAGTCAACTTTTTCATCATTTATTACACACAACTACAACGAGAGAATATATAGACACGCATCTCTCTATTGTATATAAAAGTAGGAGAATAGATTAGTATTGTAGGTAAAAAGAGAGTAAATGCAATTTAGACAATAATCGTAACACAAGCACATTAAATATGCAACGCATCCAACAACGTCCCTTTGTCGGCCATATTATTGAAAAATCTGACGATTGATAATGTTTCCAATTATCTCATAAAATGACTTACTGTCTAGCTAAATGCAAATAAATTCATTAGTCATTACAATTTCTATGTAAATCATTTCTCCCTTTTTCTAGTGAAAATTCCTGTTCTTCAATTGATCGTTAGGATTTATCGTGTGATTTGGATTTCTTGATCATTTTTATTTTACGACAATGTAATGCATGAATGAATGAACTAGTTTTTATCAACCTATTACCTTCCAGTTCACATAAAATATAATACAAACTCTACTAGCTGTACACACTTTTATAATTCCATCTTGAATCGTTTATGCACATATAATAAACTTGCTGACGCTTATCTCTCCTCTAATAGTTATTAGTTCAGAATAACTAGTGCTAATTATTTATTTACCAATCACCAAAGCGCCTATACCTACTCCGTGCATATTTATACATACCTACATTTTGAAGATAGAAAACTGTTGAAACGGTTCATGCATAAATCAGAATGTAGCTACAAAGAAATGTGCTCAAGTTGCGACATTAAAAGTGAAGGACTCTACCTACCCATTTGTATTTATACACGAACTTGCTTTGGACAGTTAGTTTGGCAATATTATTATGTGTGGAAGAAGGGAGGTGTAATGGTAATTCAACGATAAAAGAAGAAAGGGCCCCTTTTACTCTCTTGTTGACTATGATCGAGTGGAGGGCTGAAAGTTTAATAAAAGTTGAACTGACTAACTCAAACTATTAAATAAGCAGAATGAGTTGAATGGCTCGACTTGCTCTTTTCACATTTCAGATCCTAATTAGCGCAATTGTTCCGGGGTCCACAGGGCCACACCAAACCACAACAGCCTCATTCTCTAGCAATAGCCGTAGCAGGACATTCTGGGATGGCACTGGGACACGGACCGTTCTCTACTTCATTTTTCTATTGTATACAAATACCTAACAACCACATTACATTATTTTTCAATGCATATCCATCTGTATATACCACCTCTCATATAATAATATGTGCTAACAGAGGGTGAGGTACTTGTGCAGGTGCTGAGTTGTTGTTGAGTATCTGTGATTCAAGAATTTTCATAGCCGTATCTAACTTTAAATCAGTATATAATATAAGAAGCGCTCTAAGTATTGCTTACGTAATGTTAACCGTAGTGCTCACAGAAAGTTCAGTTGAGGATATCTACATTAATAATATTATATAAGATTAGTTACTACTGTGTAAAAGATTTAAAACGCATTCGTATATATTCAAATTATACAAAATAATATGCATTATTATATCGCATTTAATTTGTTTTTACAGTAACGAATACGAATTACATACTAAGGGTGACCCCCAATGGGCATTGTGAGAGTATTCAAACCAATGTACTGTAGCAGAAACTTTCCACAGGCCACAATTTTTTACCAAACGCTACCAAACTTTCGTCAAAAATTGGATTTGATATTATCTGGGGCACCCGAAGGCCAAAAGTAATTGTTTTGAGTCGGAAGGCATACAGTTGCCGACTACTTCCAGGTTAACGGGAAATCTTTAAAGCCGTCGGTAACCTCCTTCCAATTCATAACCACTACTTTTGGCCTTCGGCTGCCCCAGATAATATCAAATCCGATTTTTGACGAAAGTTTGGTAGCGTTCTATCAAAAATTGTGGCATGTGGAAAGTTTCTGCTAATACTATAATGGTTTGAAAACTCTCACAATGTCCATTGGGAGTCACCCTTAACGAGATTAAAGAGTTTGTCATGACATGACGACACTGTTAAGCCAAAACGAGTGAATGTTTACAGAAATCCATCTTCACTCTATAAAATTGTATAGGTGCCTGTTTCTGTATAGCCATAAAGTCTCTCCTATTACACGTACAGTATAAAACTTGCAGCAATCAATGCAGACGCAGTGTAGCCATAAAGATCGTTGAAATTGGTGATGTAACTTGGGAGCAGGAGATGAAATGAAATTCAAGAAAGTCCTTTGAAT
>JABASI010004853.1:0-13290 GCA_019776505.1 Tomocerus nigrus | reverse complement strand
TATTTACAAAGGCAAATTGTATTGTTTACGCTTTTGAATTATGAATGACTAGTTTTACATTTCTTAACGTACGTGTACTGACTATTTCTTTTTCTTAGTTCGTTCATTGTTTTAGACCCTGCCTGCTATATAAATATGCAAGTACTCCTTAAATCCTTGCGAGAATAAATAATTTGTTATAATATGTCATTAGTGTTTCCATTCTATGGCTTCATTTACGAACCTTGTGCATATACCTCCTGGGTTTTCATTTAGACGAAAATAATATTATGGCGTTTGGTGTATCATACCTAAACATAATATTTGTTCCTTCTTACTTACTTCAAGTAGTAGTGGCCCTACCAAAGGTCGGTTGCTGTTTAAGACAAGTCAACGAAGAATAGCCTGAGCCCTTAACTAATTTTACGAAGGTTATTATTCTGTGACCCTGAGTTCTGAGTCATCACTTGACGAAACAGGTACCTGCCTACTTACATTGCGTTAGTAAGATATATTCATTTTCAAAATTGATTTACTTCAACATTTCCTGTTTTGACGAGTTGAGCTATTTTAAACTTTCAAAGGCCATATCCATTAAAAGTCAATAAAATCCGATCATTAAAATAGTTTTCAACTCCCAGACTTTAAATTCGAAAACTTGGCTCAACTGTTGAAAGCAATATTAAATATTCGTAGAATAGTGAAGGACTATATACTTTCTATAATAAACTAAGTAAATGTCTTAAGTATGTAAATAGAGCTAGCATATTGCATATTAATCCTAGGGCTAAATAAATAATCAATTAAATCGATTATTGTACATCACGTTCGATCACGAAATGAAGTAGTAGCCAAGAGGAAGGCAAGCGTCCATGCATGTAATCGACTTGCGAAATAACTAGCAAGTCAGTTTATTTCAGATAGCTCTCCTACATATATGTAATAACATAGTATTTACATTTAAGCCTTGTTTCTTGGCTGAAAATAAGTAGGTCTGAGTGTATTAGAAAGTATACGTCGTTATGCGCATAAAGTTTTTGATAATAAAACATGGTCGCATATTAAAATGAGATTTTAGTGATATTTAACTGCAGAGAGTAGGGGCTTTTAGAAATATTGGCCATGAACATCCTTGATATGGTATGAGTCTAAGCTCTTAGGAATTATTATAGTGAATAAATAAGCTTTTCACTACTGTCTGTCTGCACATGTATTATTATGTATATTTAAGTGTAATATGGAGGACAGGGTAGGACATTGCTGGAAATTCTCGATTCATAATTCAATCAGCAGAACAGACAGGTTTTACGTTATACTTAAGTAGGTATATGTATGCTCATAGCCACGGAGCAATCTATATGGTTTTGGGAATAAGGTCGAATATTAAATTAGTGCACCTGCCTATATGTGTGGCTTCCTTTGCTCTTCCACGTCCTTTATGNTATGTGTGGCTTCCTTTGCTCTTCCACGTCCTTTATGCTTGCAATTAACGATGATTGATTTGATTGTGAACATGAGCATAGCATAAACATGTTAGAAATACAAATACCAAGACACTACAATCAGACGACGACGCAACAAAAGCACCTCAAATATTCTTTTACCCAAGTAAGTAGGTATTTCTAATGCAGTCGAAGAAACAAACAAATAGGTACTTTCTGCGTCCCAGCAGCCTGGACTATTACATAAATACATAGTGGAATATTACGAGCCGTGCATTTGTCCTACTGCAGCTTTTTCTAAGGTATAAAATATTCATATTTTGACGTATATCTGTATTATAGCATCGCTTATAGAACGTAAATAGTCCTCATACGACTAAGAAGCACATAATTGTGTCCATAACTGGGCTCATTCCATTGCTGAAGCAGAAAGAACTCAGTCAGACACATTTACTTGTCGTCCCTCTCTCTATTTTTGACGGAAATAATATTATCGACGATTCAGATAAGGTGAAATGAAAGGCTAGAGAGTTACATTCCAGATAAAATACATTAGACAGCAGAGATAGTAAGTGGTTGAGGAAAAATAGAGATAAGTTCTCATTACTCAATTCAATTGCTGATTATAAAACATTGTCGCCGCATTGGATATGGATTTTTGTTATAACTCCTGTGTCATTGTGTGAAAAGGACAGCTCAATATCATCTCAATTTGCTATAAGTGACACATTTAACACTGGAAACAATACGTAATACACAAATAGACTGAATAATAATATTATAATGCGTTATTACATTAACTTACGTATGGAAACTATTAGTTCGCATTTAAATATTTACACAGATAACCTAACTGGGAAACACAGTTAACAGAACAGACACACATTACAGAGGATGTGCAATAATGTAAATTACCACAGTACAATACATTTATTATCTTCTAGCTAGTTAGGTACATTTTGCGCATTGTGTATGCAAAAGGGAGTGCATATGTATACACAAGTGAATAATAATGTAATTCATGAGACTCTGTGTGAATTTCTATTTATGTAAGTTTACATTTATATTTATTACATCCATTTCGTAATAATATTCTGCCTAATACCCCCACGTACGTACTACGTCTAGTCTATCTAGTAGAATGAGCGTATGCTAATATTTGTTTTATTACAGTGCGCAATAATTATTCTGTGAAATGAAGGATTGCAAGATAATACACATATGATTCGATCGCTCGTGCATGGCAAGGTGAATCATTTCAGACCACCACACACACACGCTGACTCTGCTCTACATTGGATTAGAGGAATCAATTACTTCTACGTGCTGGAATAATAATTTCCCCACCAATTTCCTCGCTTTTATTACTAATCATTATTAGAGCACTGACTTTTCACTTTCTAACCTTTACACTTGAAAAATACGTTTTTTTTCTGTGCACGAATTTTTAAAGCTCTTCTTAGTAAATCTTACATTGTGGAATATGGAGGAGCCGGATTATTTGTCCAATAGCCAAATACTAAAACATTTAGATTTTCTCGTGGAAAATACTGAAAATCTGAAAAAAATCACAACGTTTTTGATTTCCAAGCAAGTTTTAACGGTTACCGAAGAAGAAACCATTTTTGGAATAGTAAGTCTTTCCAAAAAAACCTAACAAAACCTAGTCATATAAGTATACTAGATTTATTGTAATCATGAAATATTTACTTTTAGGTTGGGAATAAAGACAAACTGGATGTATTCTACAAAACTTTCCGGAATAAAGGCCAAAGTGCATTTCTGCACTTAATTCAGTCATTAATTTTTAGCAATAACACAAATGCAGCCAAGATTCTAACAGAAAATTACAAACGACTAACTTTGGGTGGAAGGAATAGTGATGAGATTTTCACTTTCAAATTCTCAGATACTCCACCATCGCTAAAATCAACAATAACATCCTTGCAACTGTTTTTTGTGGAATTGCATCGAAATGATGTGGTGAACTTAGGTCAATTGACAAAACTACAAGAATTTAAAATTGATCAACTTTCGATTATTCGGCACATTGCAGACAACTTGGATTACGAAACCTTCGCTATGTGAGTTAAAATTATTTCACTATGAAGAAATCCCTCCGCAAGAAACTCCTCAAGGAGAATTTTACACTAGAAATTTAAAATCCGTGTTTTTCTTCAGTACAAAAAGTGTTCAGCTGTCAAAAATAGATATGCGCATCTCAATTTACGACGTAGTGTTAGTAGACAGTCGTAAAAGTGTAAAAAATGGGGAAATGTCGATAATGACGCTAGGTAGTATAGGAAATGCGGATGAAAATAGTGACGTATGGTTAGCCTGTGATAAAAATCATCAAGTGATTGAGATAGCTCTGAAAACGGGTGAAATAATTGCAAGCTCAATGCAAAAGTGCTTAATGACTTCACAAAACGCTTTGCAGAATGTAGAAACATTTCGAATAGAAAACTGTACTGTTCTTGGGGATTTTGAAAGGGAAATTCGAGTTTCCCTGCCGAAACTGAGACGATTCGATGTAAACATGAAAGGAAGTGTAAATTATCTAAAGAAATCTGATTATTTCGAGAAATTGTTTTTCTTCAATAAATTCTGGGACATTCCATGGGCTGTCGATGAAATCTATTCCCTAAACGTTAACATCCGCGTTGTGTTGAATGACTTGTTTATTTGTGGAGTGGATCATAAGGAACCAAGTCTTCATTTCGTCAACAGAGGGATAGCTGAATGTTCGGAAGCTCTGCTGGAAAGTGTGAGAAATCAAAGGATGAAGAAAATCTCTGTGATATCAGCGACAACAGAATCAAGAAGTCACATTCTATCCTGGCATCAAAATATCCAGCCGCATCTCCTGACGAAATTCACGTTCGTTGGACCTTACACAGTCTCTTTATCATCATTGCTCAAAAAATGTGACAATATCCAAGAAATCCGAATTTGGAATCAACGAGAAACGATTGCGCAAAAAATCAAGCATAATTCCTTCCGCTGTGTGGGAGTGAACGGAGATTCCATGCCAAATCCTTCAGACTCTTTTGAATTAAAACGGAATTACACATCCGTGTCTCTATACGACTTAAGTATTCGGAATAATAATTCCATTTCTTCATTTGATCATCTTGAACACCTTCACATGTACGAATGCAATGCTGAAGGGATCTTAGATGCAAAAAGAAACAATGATATAGACGTTGAGCAATTATTTCCAGTCCTAAGGGAGATTTCAATTGCAGGAGGTAAAAATCCAAATCAACTCAACCCAGATTTCCTCAAGACACTTCTAGAAATGAATTCAATCGAATCAATATTCGTCTGCAAGTTCCAATGGAGTAACAAAACGAACGAGGATGCCAAATATCTCTCGAAAAAACTCGACATGAAGGGAAGTGAGAAAAACTTTATAATTGGGAAAGTACCCGGCCCAATTTCAAGAAAGAGTGAGATCCCTCAAATGATTTGGAAAAGTCGTGTACCCAAACCTGCAGAATATCATCAAATCCTCTACGATCAATTTCAAATGAGTGAGTTTTTCGTCGAAGCTGAAGCTTTCACGAGCTATGCCAATCTTTACGGTTTGAAACCGAAACTTGTCTGAAAACATGTCTGATATAGTAGTGATCATTATACTCTTAGTATTTATATAGTATTCACCTTATTCCTAGCAATTTCAATAGCAAAAATCCTAAAAAGTGTTATCTATATGTAAAATAAGCCAAAAGGGACCATAAATATATACCAAGTGCCCGAGACATTCACTCTAAGTCAAAGTTCTTTAAGACTAAGCATAAAAGTCAAGTTCACGTAGCTATAATTGTAACTACCCACTGGAAAATACATTCTCTTGAAAATAAATCTGACACTGATTCTTTTAAAAGCATTATATGAACTCTTCCTTGGTGGTAGTTGAAAATCTTGGTCTTTTCCTACTGTTATATAATTATAAGTAGCGTCGTACGTAGCATGGCATCTTATCACATATTCTGTTTATCTCCTCGCCTCAACACACTTCTTCCTATGCTCATTTCCTACATTTACTCGCCTTACGAATGAAGTTAACGGGAAAGGTATGGTATTACACTGTTGATGCACGAGGGACATTAGATAAAACATAAAACCTGAAGAAACATGAGCACTAACGGTGACATTGGCATTACTCTCATCATTCTTACTCTTCACTCTCCTGCTTTGTCCCAATAGAAAAGTAATCGTTTAGGAAAAACTCCTTATTTTACCTATTATCCTATATACTGAAAAGGTGTTCAAAACACATGCACTCTTTTATATTATGCAGGAATAAGTATCTCCGCAAGGGATCTCATCTTCATTTCACATAAGACTTAAACTGGAAACTTTTGTCTTGCATCCGAATGCGTTTGCATCCTTATCCTTTGAACTTGGCTTGACTAGACTTAACTAAAATGTGACTAAAAATACCACAGGGACTATTTCCGTCTATTATTGGTAATATCATTATACCTACTTTCTCTTCACATTATACCTACTTACATTTGCATCTCACATAAACCTACTTACGCAGTTATTCCTTCCGATTCCCAACCAAAACCAACTCAACTGAATTAGATAGAGAAGAAATACTACGACTTATGCCATTTCAAAGGGAATTCCTTCATTGCACGCAACTCTGTATTACTAATACTTATACTTAGTAGTAGTAGAATGTGATATTATAACATTTTATAATCTCTACTATAGTTTCCCTTTTCCTTAGTAGATTCCCTACTTCTTCATTCAGACTTTCAGCTCAAGACTCACTTCACTTCACTTGGAATTGACTCAAAGATAAAATAAAGGTAACTTTTTCCCTTTTCTCTCCTGACAAGTCTCTCCTATCATTTCCAATCCAATTTATTTCCTATCCTATCAAGTCCCGACTCAATTCTCAGCTAAATTATGTGACTTTCAACGCTTCATTACGCTGAAACTTTCAGATTCCAAATGAGACACTTTTTTCAAACACCAGCTTCATTTTTATGCACAAAATAGTTATACACAATTAGGGACTCGTTTCCCCATTACATTATTAACACACGTTTTTATACATTATCTACCAACCTATTTATACTCTTGTGGAAAGTGGAATATAAATCAGCTTGCATTTAGAAAATCTTACATTTGTAGCTCAAATCTATAATAATAATAATAATTATCTTTAAAATAATTTATGCTTCCAACAATATTTTTCAGCCAACCACTCAATCCAGAGAAACACGACAAACCTATTTATTTGGGAGTTAACAATATCAGTTTCCATTTAGAAAATGCTACATAGCTCAAATCTATAATAATAAATAAATTATTATTATTATCAGTAAAATAATTTGCTTTTTATCAACTACCTGAGTAAATACAACAAAGAAAAAAAAATTGTCAAGTAATGTGTATTCTTTAGTGATAAACAGTCAGTCTAATCTGAATCTTCATCATGTCATTTTGTAATAAGTATAATTCGCACTGAGTCTCTGCATTTGTAAAATATAATGCGCAATTACTTTTTACAATGTCCATATTTCCGCTTTTAATTTCCCTGGGTATTAAGTATCTGTGACAGGAGAAAATAGGCAGAAAAAAAGAAATTAATGCAGGAACTTTCGTGAGGAAACTATTACATTAAATTAATTAAACTATATGTAGATAAGTCAGTGGAAAACAAGTGTAGGTTTACACTGTAGTACATTATTACGGTACATGAAAATGTAGAAAAAGTCCCAAGTTTTGAGTGTAGGACCTAAAGAACAACTTATCGTCTTGTCCGGCATGTAAGCAAAGGCAAGTCAAGTCAAGAATGCAAATAGAATCGGTTTAAAAGGCAGAAAAAAACATTTCTTTGTTTGTCCATGTTGATAATTCCCGTTTAGAATAGGACATACGGCTATATGCATTAGAAATGTGTGTGTTTGTACATAAATACACATTAAACGGACAGATAGCTCAGGTAGTTTATTTGAAGGGAAGATTGGATTAGAAATGCATCCTGTCATGTTAATGGTCTTTAAGACAGTTAGTGAGTATCCTTTGGTTTATTTATATTCTGTTGTGTTATCTGTGTGGTTTCCTTTGGTTTTGCCTTGCCCTTCGGCTAGATCTCTCTTAAAGCTATCACTACTACCTTCTATTACCTTGAATTCAATTCCAATGTATTACATTTTGTTACTTACTTACTACGGACGTAACTAAAATTACGTTGTACAACTAAAAATCACAGGTAACAATATAACACAAGTTTAAAATTATCAACATATAGAAATTATCCACCTAATTGTAAGTAAGCATGTAAGTTGTTGTTCCCCGCATTGCCAATGTGTTTGTATTCAGTATAACAAGTGTGTAATAAGCAAGGATTTTATGCTTTTGTCCATGTTTTCTGATATATATCCTGTTAAAATAATATTTTTTGTGGTTTAATGGGCTGGGTGCTCATTCCGTCTTAAATCTTCTTTCGGATATACCCAAGAAGTTCGTAGAAGAAGAACTGTTCTTGCAATAAAGTTCGGCTCATACTAGTCAGCTAATGTACAATATGGTTGAGTTGTGTAGGGACAAACACCGCTCCCACAGAATCCCTGCCTCGTTTCCTCTGGAAATCTGTCAGATTATCCTTTCTAATGGGTGTTCTCTCCTTTTAAAAGTTTCACACAGGAATGGATCTTCTCTCTGTCTCATCTTTCTTATGCTAAGCGGCAAAACACAAGTCAAGAGCCACATACATAGCTCTACGGGTAAAAAACTATGTCCTACTTAAAACCAAGTCCTCCTATGTTCAGTGATGAGTTGAAATGATGAAGAATGAATATTTAGAGGGCTTTACTTTCATACTTCCAACTTGACATAAAATTTAGGCCCTAAAAAGAATACCTTAACTGAATTTCTTCATACGAAAATGATTCTAGCCAGTTTCAACTTGTTCCTGAATCTAAAATACCCAAACCTTAACTAACGTATCTTATAGAAAGGAAATAAAAATTCAAGACATACCATCTTAAAAAAGTATAGGTACGCATTGTTATATAGTTGATACTGTAAATGATTGAAGAGGAAATGAAAGACACAAAGATAGAAGGCAGCCGAGCAAAGAATGAAAAGAAAAAAGAAGAGTCAGGGAATGAAAAAGGGAATGGTTGAGTTGAGTGAGTTGAGGTTGAGCCTTAGCTGATGCGCCTAATCTTATTATGTTAATATATTACGTTGATCATCCAGAAACTTTAATGCAGTGGAAAAATTGAAATATTGTTTCCTTTGCCTCTTCATTCAACACACAGATATACATACGTACAGCAAGTAGTATAAATGTATGAACACGAGAATACAACAATTTCGCTAAAGAAAAGCTAATCTTACGTTTTTCTTGAGAAGAAAAGCCGATGGGAGATCCTCTTGAAGTTTCGTTTCTAAAATCCTGGTAGCTAAACTATGTAAATTCAGTAAGTGCATCTTATGCAAGGAAGAAAGTTAAGGGACACCTTTAATAAGAGACAGAAATAGAGAGAGAGCTACTTGTGAGGAATAAAAGACAAGACAGGATTAATCTACGTGTGTCGTGAGATGCATAATGGATTTATTTAGTCTAAATACTTCTATACTGTTTTCTTTTACAAGAATATTCTGTTCAAGTTTACACGTCTTAGAGTCAAAGTGCATAAGTGCATGAGTAGAAGGAGAAAAGCGCATTCCCAGTAGCATAGACTTTTGTTCTGAAGAACACAGTTGCATTAATTTACTTGCATTGAACTGCATAGCATGATGCATGACAAGTGAGTTTTGCCTTCTCCTGTCTTCCCTTGTCAACTCAGCCGACTCAACTTGTCTCTCTTTCTCTGTCGAGGTTGACGGAAGGAATGCAAATGTCTCCACCTCTACACATTACTCCAGATTAATATTGGATCATCATAAACAGGGGATTTCTACTTGTCATGTCTTTTCAGTGACATGAAATTACTTTACATGACAGAACTACTAATTTCTATCGGGATACAAGACGCCTACTTACACTCATACTCACAAGTACTACACTTCTATTGTAACCAATACTACAATCATCATAATATTATTATACTGTTTTACATTACAAGTGCCTATTGAAAGTTCAGGATATTAGAATAATAATTAAAAAATATTTAGCATTTTAGCACGTTTCTTATTGATTTTACTAACGTTAATATTATAATTCCTCGAACAATAGGACAAGTATTTGACTCCCCAATGCGTATCAAATAGACTTATGTAAATATTATGGATAACAAAATATTGAGCGTACCAATTATAGTACGTAGGTACTTGAATACCAAAAGTTGTGACACTAAATATTATTATAATCTGAATACTAGCAAATTAATATTTTGCATAAAAAGGGTTTTAGCCAAAATTAGAATGCATAATACATGGTATATTTCCTTCCTGAAGAGTTTGAGATTGCAGACTGCAGAAATTGTTTAGTATACATAACACAACTACTCGTGTTTCATAAATATATTTTTACAAAATTGCATTTTTAAGTATCATATTATACCTAAGTATACATGATACACATAAAGGACACAGCCTAAAATGTGAAAACTTTAATTATAATATTACTGTCTCAGATTGGTGCTTTTTTATATAAAATTGATTTCTAATACATTCTAATGTACAGATCATTACACCTTCACCGATATAGTAAAACTCAACCTAAAATGTAAAAAGTTAAAATAATAATATTATTCTTATTTCAGATTTGTGCTTTTTAATATAAAATTGATTTCGAATACAATATTGTCATAAAATATAAAACAGATTGAAAATTTTCTACGTAATAATATTGGGAGCCCAATAACAAAATAACAGAATCTATGGTATTGAATGCTGATATTCTTTGGCAAACAGAAAAAGTGACTGCTAATTTACACTACTAATATTACAGCTTGCCAATCAATAAAAGTATGGCTCAAAATAGCAGAAACGTAATTTTGTTCTAGAAGAAGATAAATCTATTCCAAGTAGCCAAGTCACTGTATTACGATAAATGGGTAAGTGGCCACTTGTGAAAGAACAATTCTGAAATGATGTGATGATAGTATCTGTAGAGAGACATCAGAAGCGTATGATGTATAGCTAATCTATGAAGCCATGACGGCTTTCACCCTTTCAAAAACCGTGTACAGTCAGCAGAATGAGTAGAACACAATAGATGTTCTCTTATACAGATAGGATGCAATCAGATAGATTCCTTCCACCCTAGTCCAACAGTTGAAAAGTGACTGACAAGTTGATATCGTTGTGTTGTGATGTTACGTCATGATATGAAATAGCTCGTCCTCTATTACAAGCATACTCATAATTTCTATTCTAATAAATCATAAATCCTAGAGAGAGAAAATCAGCTTTAAATATCAATAGAGAAATCAGGGCTCAATCTCTCTTAGCATCATCATCAGTAGTATCCTCTTCAGGTTGCTACTCTTGTAAATACTTCAAAACTATCTGAATTCAAGTGCTACTAAAACAATAGCACAGCATCATTGGTAATCTTGATTAATATTTGTTAAACCTTCATTTTCTAACTAATATTATTACAAGTACATGGTTTATTGCATTACGTATAGGGATTTGCTGTTATTATAGTTTCTGTAAGCTGTGGAAATAAAATTTTGATTTAATCATCAAGCCACAAAACAAGACTTGAGTAGAGGCAACCCGACTTTTCTCTTGAAACAAAAATACCGTAATAACAGTATAATTATTAATATAAACATATTTTAACAAGTGCATAATAAAGTAAAAATGTTTATAGAATGAGGGTGGGTATTCGGGGCTGTTTCTTGATGTGATGATAGGAAGGATAAATTAATTCCGCCCGCAGTTGAAAATCTTTACCTTCCCTTGGATTTGATTCACTTGTCTTGTTGTGATGTGATGCTTAGCCTTGATTTCCCCTTGAATTGAAATGAATTGAGGAGCAAGAGTCTCTTTACTACTTACCACTAATAATAGTCGTACATTATAACATTTACGCACTATGAAATAATATAGTAGAGAATATTATTGAAGATTTGTATAGAGCGAAGGGAATCGTATGAATGAGGAAAGGAGCCCACACCACGTCACACAGTCAAATCATAAACTCTTTTCCAAGAGTTAAGCAAAGGAGATAAGACTTATTAGAGAAAATGATGCGGTGGTGGTTCTGGGTTATTGTTAGCAAGGATTTTCATTCCACCTACAACCAAATGCTCATATTATTATAATATCTGCCTCAAAGTTAGCAATAATGCATAAACCACACACATTTCAAACTATTTATGTAGGAGGGAATAGAACTGGAAAGGACTAGCACAATATTATATAACTTTAAACTATAGAGAGAGAGAAACTTGGAAGGGGATGAAATGAAAATGAAAAGCATAAGATAATAAGGAAGGAAGGGGAAGGAAACTAAATAACCAGCGAAACCATCAGAAACAACTCTGGAATTTCATTTCCCTCTCATAATAAATAGGATCTGTATAGATATACAGTGAGTTCTACTTATATAAGAGCCCATTACTCCTCATCTGCCGTCTGTGGCAAGAGTCATAATGCTCAGGGCGAAAATATTCATATCAATCATACTTAAGGTACTTTACTTATTTTACGTACGTATATGAACCAAACCGCTTAGCTATGCTATAAATATAATTCTGCCGTAAGGATATCATCGCTAAAAGCTATCCTCAAAGTTAAATACCCAAATTCAGTTATAAGAATCTCTTTTTCCTATTAATTAAATGCCAAGCTAGCCTGGACTGATATCTCTTGCGATATTTCACCCGTATCATCATCATCATTATACTTATTAGGAAATACAACAACACAAGTCAACGTTTCATAATCTAAACTTCCACAGAATTAATATCCGTAAATACAAAATCCTCAAACTTCACCGCGCGCATTTCACTATCCTGTTTAGAATTTTCAGTCTTTGATGTTTAGTAGACCCTCATGGAGAGATAGAAAAAAACTGGCAACCCTCTTTTGGTTTACTAGCACGATGAAAAGGAATTCATTGAAAAATATGATGAAAAACTGGAAAGAAGCTAATGAAAGAATCTGACTGTTATCATCATAAGCCAGGATATTATTGGAAAGATGCATACAGGAGAAAATAACGACACAAAAAAATTCCAATGATATCCATTGAAAGAGAAGGATAAAAGGAGACCCTTATTTTGTTGACTCAAAGGCTCTCTCTTTCTTTTCTATTGTATATCTTTAATGTGGTAATTTTTCAAAGGCCATTCAACAACGTTTTATACCTTAATACTACAGATTGCTCGCTGCACGCGTAACAAATTGCATAGTTGACTTGGCCTCTTAAACTCACAAGTCAAGTTATGGATCTATTGAATAATGCAATTCAATAGAATTTACGCAATGCGATATACAAGAGCAATGTACTAATTAATCATCAATGGGCTAATAAGTACCAAAGGAAGATAGCACATCCTATAATAACATTATGATGTATGCTACTGCTCCCAAATGATATAATAGGGAAGCCTTGTAAACTTAACAAGTTTTGTCTATAGTCAGCCCATTGAAATTACAAGACAAGCATTCTGCATTATTAAAATAAATTACAGCTAATTAATTTCCCTAGGGTATGACAGATGCCTCTAATGAGCATCTTACAATACAATCAACCATACAGCTCTCTTCATTATCATCGCGTAAGGAGAAAACAAATAGATTCCCTTGTTATCTATGTGTAGCGATATTATAAACACGGAATATCTCCACTATGGACATGATTTTGATTTTGATAAATGGGACAAATGAATTTCTTGAGGAAAAACAAACGCCACTTGAGACAGAATCACAAAAA
>JABASI010004852.1:0-13296 GCA_019776505.1 Tomocerus nigrus | reverse complement strand
TTAGTTATCTGAGTGCAGTGAGGCTAATTTTGAATATGTAGAAAAAGGGAGAGAATTGCACAACGACGATGGTTAAATCGTTTAGAGAAATGATTTTTATGTGAGGAAATTGTGTTTCGGCATTCCCGTAACAGATTAATACCCCGTTCTACCTAAAGTGTACACATGTAAAAACAAACAAGTTTTGTAGGTAGGTAGTAGGTAGCTAGCTGGGTTGTTGGGAGTAGAGTGGATGGATGTAATAGGATTTTATAGAAAGTTTCCTTCATTTCATCCGAGTCGTTTTGGACTTGTTGCATTATAGGAGTAAGTAAATAAGTGTAGTTGCAACCAGTGGCTTGATGATTGTCTACTGGTTTGTTTTATTATTGTTGCTAAGCATTAGATAATAAGGCAAACAAATCAGGAGTAGAAAATAATCCATATTTAATTAGAGTGAGTTTTTCCATGAATAAAAGAGTCAGGAGTGAGGAGTTGGTTGGTTAGGTAGGTAGGTAGGTTTGAATTGCATTTAATAGAATTTTTCCGATTTAAATTCATCTGGAAGAGGATAGGATGAGTAAACAGATAAGAAGAGGCATGGATGTAGTAGATTATTTTCAAGACGTTGCCTGCACTCATAATATAAATACTAATAGGGAGCCACTAAACATGTAGTTGCTCTTGTTTGATTGTGAATTGCATCATCATATGTTATGTACGTATGTCCAGTTGTACATGTACATCACTGATCTAAAACTCTCTCTCTCTCTCTATTATACTCTTGTTCCAAAGGCAGAATTGTGTAAGCGTGTTGCTCTGACATAATATCATATGATGAGAAGGAAGTTTAATATTACAGAGAGAGGATGCTCTTGTTTGAGCATAGGGTATTTTCAAGACGTTGGCTGCACTCATAATATAAATACTAATAGGGAGCCACTAAACATGTAGTTGCTCTTGTTTGATTGTGAATTGCATCATCATATTATGTTATGTACGTATGTCCAGTTGTACATGTACATCACTGATCTAAAACTCTCTCTCTCTCTATTATACTCTTGTTCTAAAGGCAGAATTGTGTAAGTGTGTTGCTCTGACATAATATCATATGATGAGAAGGAAGTTTAATATTACAGAGAGAGGATGCTCTTGTTTGAGCATAGGGCAATAAGTAGGTAGGTACTTGGGGCAAGAAATAAAGGGAGTTAATGCGTGAACTATAAAGAAACGTCAAGAAGGCAGTGAAAAACAAAAGTGGTTTGCTTTGCTTTACATTGCTTATCTGCTGGAGAGACAGACAGGACTGCCCTATAATCTATAATGATGATTGTAGTTCAAACGAACGAACTGGTGGGTATATTACAGGTATGCTAACTTTATGTACATACACACATACCTACACATGTACTTATAGCTCTCTAGTACCCAGAACAACAGCAAACAAAACCTCAGCCAGAGAGAACTAAGAAGAAGGCTGCTAGCTGATTGAGTTCGGGTTCCGTTCGTTGTTGGTGAATTGATGCTCAGTTGCAGAATGCCTGACTGATAATGTGTAGCCTCCCCGTAACAAAGGGTTAACGTTCAGAATAAGTGATGTATAATAGAATTTAAATTGGAAGATCCCCGTTCCAATCCTCGCTTTACTTTTCTTTGCCTTTCCTTCTTGCGCTCCTTGCTGCTCCTGTCGACTTATTACTCAACAGACGCTGCTGCTGCTAAACTCCACTCCTACTAACTATAACACTGCACCTACATACTTAGGTACTTAATCTATAGTACACTCTGAAATAATGCCAGAGAATATTGAATATTATTATCATGTAATGTAACCGAGAATGGATTACTTGGCTAAGTAATAGAAAACGTGTCTCTATCTCTATAAGCTCATGTGTAGTATGCATTCATATTATAGCTAGTAGCTAATGCCCTTAAAATCCTTGCCGTACATTATCATCATCGAGTGAGTGAGTACTGTTCACATAATGCTCGAAATTGCTCTTCACGTGTTATTGTGCTGTGTGTGTGCTGTGTGTGATTGTTGTGTGTATTAAATGAAGGTGAGTTGATATCTGTCATAAAAACCGACGTATAATTCTACCAGCACTCTTACTACTTCTCTAATAGCTAAAAAATGCATATAATAGTAATATCAAGAGCCATGCATATGTTATTATATGCATCTAAACAAGAGTTTAGTAGTTTGAATAGAGAGAGAGGCTTAATATTATGTGCTTATAAGAACAGAATGATTTCTAATGGCCACCTTATTGTTAGTTATAACTTTGTAATTCCTTAAGCTCCTTTTCCTTTAGAAAGATGAGTGCATAATATTTTATGACTGTTGTTGTGTGCATAGAGAGGAGAAGATAATATTATGAGTCTGAATAGGTTTGACTTACCTTGTCTCTCTCACTTCTCTAATGCTGAGCATTTAGCTATTTATATGTAAATATATTGTGCATTTGTAAAGAAAGAGCTGGAAGTGGAGTCAAGTCAATTTAAATCATATGCAAGCATATCTGTATTAAATGTAATTGTTGTTTGGCTATAGCTGCTGTTATTGTTCAGAAAACACATGGCTCTGCTCCTGCCTCCCTGCCATAGCAGATAAAACCAAAGAAAGTATAAGTAAATAAAAAACAAGATTGTTTATTATATTAGCCAAGTCTCCTTAAACGTATTACATCAGTTTATAGAACAGGACAGGTAGGTAGGTAGGCAATAAGGCATTATATGTAGCTGTTGTGTACTATGTAACACTATTACCTCTACGCTACGTATCCATTATAATCCTTTCACATAGCTAGAGCAAGGAGAAGAGGGGGATGATTATCCTGTCTGTCCTGTCCTGCCTGACTATCATCTATAAGAATGGCTATATAGTTTTGTGAATTCTCATTCTCACTGGTCTGGCCTCCTGTCTGCCTGGCATTACATATTGCTACATGTCATGATATAAGAATAAGAGATGGGATAGGCAAGTCGGGGCAGGCAGTCAGGGAAGAATATTATTCAAAGCAAGTGAAACGAAGCCAGTTCACAATCAGTCACTCACTACACACACACATACACACACACTATAGATATATATTATAATAATGAATGCTATATATAAATATAAGTATAATATAGGCGAGTACGTATATAGTGTAGGCTGGGAGTGAGCCGAGCCGAGCGAGGTAAGAAATGAGGGAAGATACACATAGTTGATATGATAGGTAGAATGAGATTCATGCAAAGCGGCTAATGATATCTCCAGGCATCAGTGTTGAATTTCTTTCCAAAGTTTCTTTCAAGGCCTCAGGTCACTGCAGCCCTTTAACCCTCTCCTCTCTAATAAAACATATTATCTCCATCCAGTTGCATCCTTTCCTATGTAACTCTCGTCCATTAAGTGTGCATCCTCCTATATATTTCTCTCTCTCTGTGTGTGTGTGGATTACTACTACCTACTCACTTGATTTGACTTTGACTCATGTAGGTATTATGTTTTAGCTATAGGAATATTATTCTGCGTGCATGTGTCTGGTGTTCCTATCGTGGCTGTGTGTGCACTGTGCAATCCGATGCAATGCAACATTGCATGTCATGTATGACTACTTCCATCCAGTTGAATAGTTAGTGCACATAAGAGATAGTTGAACACAGGCAGGCAAGACGAAGAAGAGTCTTATTAATGCTATGCCTTCTTCTTCTTCATCATCGCCGTCACACACACACACAACACACACAGTTCCTTTATCCACATGTTTCTTCAACTCTAATAAGCTCGTCTTAGACACACACACACACAGAGCTAACCCGAAAGAAACACTTTCTACAACCTTTAGTCTCAAAATCAGAATCATTACCTCCGTATCATATGTACAAGATTCTTTCGCCAGTAGTACTAGTGCCGTCTATATACCTACTTATGTAGTTATACTTAGGTAGATAGATAGATGTTACGTAAGGATAGTGTCTTTTAAGGATGCGCTGCTGTACTTAGTATACTTTACTATTATAGCTACATTCATAATACATTATGGTGTGTCTCTGATGTGATGTATTTAGGTATTTTATGGATCTGACAATGAGTGAGTATCTCTATGTGCATAATATGCATTTATAATGTGTAGTGTGTATGTAGCCTAAGATTTTGTTGATTCTCTCGGTGTGTGTATAGATGTATAAGTATGTGTGTGTGTGTAGTGGAGTAATGTAAGTATTTATGCCATGTACTTATGAGAATTTGAATGCAATGCATTATTAGGATCAGCTCACATCAGTTGCATAATGTAAATCCTATAGAGAACATTAAACCGCACGATATTGAATTCAATGCGCTTTGTGTTGTGTAAAGTGTAAATGTGAAGCCGTCAGCTTGGGAAGTGTTTGTAGTGAAGAAGGAGCTGTGCTAGGAGCAACGAGCATGTATATGGCCATTCCATTAGATCACATACATTCTTTCTTATCGAAAAGCTCTCTGACTCGACTGAAATCCACCGTTTCTTCCTTTTTACTCTTCCGTTTTTGCTTGCTTTACTCTTTACTATAATGGCCCTGCCTTTTCTTATGCATCCCTTCCAGCACATTTTAACTATTAGCTAGATGCACCTTTCTGTTTCTATCCATTTACAATATACAAATAGTACCACGAGACTCCTCTAGCTCTCTGCCTCTTTTCTCTATAGCCACACAGCCACAGCAACCTATTCATTATTTTCACAGGGACATAGAAAAAAAATAAAAGCTGTACGTACATAGGGACACGACTCCATAGTCGAAGGATGCAAAAGTCTCTCTCGTCGTAACCAAATCTCACACCTTGAAACCAGTCTTTCATTTCCTCTGTCGTCTAAGTAGATTTTCCATTGTTCGTTACGCTCCTTCTGGCAGCTACAACAGCTATGTATATGTCCATTTACTTATTCTGCACATTTCGTGGATGGAGACAAGAAAAAGCTGGACATGGAAGTTGGAGGAGGAAAATGTCAAGTGCTCCAATTGGACACAAACTCAAGTTTTGATCAAAAACAGATTCTGGCTCGCAACGCTCACATGTCTCTTCTCCTTCAGACAAGAATATTTCTTAGCTCCTGTCGAAATTCCAAATGCGTGGAATTCGAGGCGAGAGTCGCGAGAGTGAGAGAGCCCCGAGAGTCTCTTGAGATTTTTGCATTAAATCTATCGTTGCATTTGACTCAGTTACTTTTCCTAGATATTTTGGAGAGAATACGGAAATTTCTGTGCTCTGGTGAAAAGGGCTAGATGGCTGGATGGCTGGATGGATGGATGAAGGGAGATTTCCAAACAATCGCTCGACTCATGTCGATACTTTTTCTCCATGCTCCACGATAAAGATCCTATGCATTATTCTGTTCTAGATAGTCAATGGGAAAGTCACGGACAACAAAGGTCCATTCAACTACATTTTGGACATTTTAACTCTGGTCCTTGCACACAACTATCCTTCTAGTATCTATCTCTATACCAATATCAACCAACAACAAAATAATATGCGCCTAGTATAGGTACATGTGTACTTGTAGCGACATGCATACTTACAAACACACACACACACACAATAACAATACAAGTCGAGGAAAAAGATCCTGATCTTTCTGGTGACTATATGAAAGTCTATTGTAAATAGATATATTGCATTTGTCCTATTATTCACAAGATTTGAGTCAAGCTCCTTGTGTATCCCCAGATTAGAGGAGAATATTAGATGGCCCTATATCATATCCACTTTTAATATAAGGCACTCTCTTTTCGCTACACTTTCATAAACTAAGGGTTTCTTTCCGCCCTGTAATAGTGCAATAGTGGTGTGTGTGGAGCAGCAAGCTAGCTAGGGCTAGTTGCTCTAGCTATTAGGTTCTTATGTCATAGAGTGCCGGGCATAGAGCGAGTGGAACATAATATTCTATTATATTGTTATAGAGCAACCCTAAAATTTCCTCAGGGTTGAATTCCCTTCTTTCCCCCTCTTACTTGCTTAAGTACGCTCCGCTATTTTCCTCTCTGCTTTCGTTTAGTTCCCTCTCGCCTGGTCCACACACACAGAATATTTTCTGTGTCTCCTTCCTACTTGGATATTTCAACCATCCGATCCTAGTTCGTCGTTCGTCCTCCTTCATTCCCTATCCATCCATCCACCACCGAACCACACCACACTACATGCACACTACAAACGCCGCTCTCTCTATGTGTCTGTGTATATTTTTGAATCTGTTCTGCTTTACTTTGCTTTGCCTCTCGAATAATATTTATCTCTACTCTCCTCTAATACTCTCCTCACTCACTTGCTCTCTTTCTCTCCGTCTCGTCTTATCTCCTCAATAACCGAGTCCAAGGCATGTGTGCTTTAGCTCAACTCAACTCTGAACAGAGAACCGATCTCTTAAATTGCAAGGCAACTCTCAGAATCACTGTCTTGTCAATGTAGTCGTCGTCCTCTCTCTCTCTCTCGCTCTGATGTGGATTCTCTCTCAAACCCCAATGATTACTGGCCAAGCTCCGCATGGATTTACGATTGCACAACTTATCTGACAAAAACTCAAAATATCATCCTACCATTTTCTCCTCACTTATCGATAGTTTCTTTCCATGTGAAAAGGATCCCTACTTATAGAGATAGCATCTCTTATTCTCTTCCTTGCTATTTTATTAAAGTTTTTTTTCTAGCAATGACTCCAAATAGTGCAACTAGACGTATGCATCATATAACTTTCTCTATTTGAATACATTCTAATGTTAAACTCATGAAATCATCTAAATATAATGGAATCTAGTCATACTTATGCTTTGCAAAATATCAATGTAAAATAAAAAATCGGCACAATTTTGCGAAAATCGTCGTGTATTTTATCATTTATTCCATAGTGCAAACAATTATACTGTGTAGCATGTATAGTAAAAAAAAGTCTGAGGAAGAAAATAGATAATTATAGGTATATAGTATTATAAGTAGTATGAGTAGTTAGGTAAGTAGTTGCTGGAAGGAAGAAAGAAGGAAAGAGAAGGATTTGGATGAGTGTGTCCATCTGATCAAGTGACCAGAAGCCGACTAAAAGCACTTTGTGAAAAAGGAAGAAAATGTGTTGAAAAAAAGTCGGAAAATGACAAAGTTGGCGCTTGCTCATCGTCACGGACAGGAAACTTGCCGAGACAGAGTATCTTGTTGGTGGAATGAAAAAGAGTGCGAAGAATGGGCTGTAAGTATTTCTTGTTTCTGTTGCTCAGTTCTGGTTCTGGTGGCCGGGGCTGATTGTGAACTGAAGTGAAGAGGCAGTTGAGTCCTGGGCATATGTGGAAGAATAAATGTGCAGAGTGTTTCCCATTCCTCCCATCATCCTCTTCTTAAGTCGACGAGAAGAAGAAGAAGAAGGAACGACGACTACGTACCACTACCACTCACTCCGAACAACAACAAGAAGACGAAGAAGAAGAAGAAACAGAGGCGAGTGGATGTGGAAATAAGAGGAAGAAATGGCTAGTCGAGGAATATGCCAGCTTTTTCCTTTGACTTGGTTGCTTGGTTGGCTGTCATGTGTGTGAGCCGAGGTGGTTTGGCTGGTTTCCTTGCTTCTTCTTCTTCTTCGTTTCGTCTTCAATGTACGCCTAATATCTGTGCAGGCTCTCAAGTTCTTCTAGTATGGCTTAGCCTGATGTCAGACTCCTTGCTTCACTTCAGCCCTAGCTCACATTCTATCACTCGCATAATGTAATATAATTTTGGATGGAGTGAATGGAGTAGTAGCACAGAGTGCCCAAATCCAACCTATAACACCAAGCTCGCCTCTCTCTCTCTCTCTCTCTCTCTCCATCCAACAACAACAGTACAATGTCTAGAGTAGTAGAGTGACTTGCACGCAGGCATAGCATAGACAGGCGAACGAAAGAGAAGAAGAAGAAGGGAGCGAGAATGCACGGCGAGGTTATGTTGTCCCTGCTGGAGGAATGGAGTTGAAGTTGAACTAAGAAAAACCCAATCCCCTCAGACGAGTTTCAGTTCCCTTCCAGAGTCTGTACGGTGACGACGTATAGCTCTTTTGTCTCTACATTTTCACACACACAACTCTCACACTTGAATCTCTTTGTCAAGTTTTTAGGTGCATGGTGTGCCTACTGCAACCGTTCTCTGCGCTGTGTCTGTGTGAAACTTGTCCAGACATTTATAACTACTCTAGTAATACACTGTAAAAAATAAATTCTACACCAAGTAGTGTACGTAATACATCAGGAGGAGAAGAAGAAGATACTTTGATTTCATTTAATTCCCTTCTCCGCAAAAGTAAACAATAATTGTGTTATTGACGCATTCGGCAAATCTATTTCTCCGTTGAGTCAATAAACATTCTATCCTCTCTCATATTATTTTATACAGAAAGATAGCAGAGTCAGACACACACACAGAGTTAGTTGACTCCAGTTTTTCATCAATTCGCTCTCTATCGTCAACCGCAAAGCGAAAAGTTTATCTCAACGGGGTAACGTGTAGCACTGTGCATTAATTCACGTTGTTTGTGTATTTGTGTCTCTCTCACTCTCTACCTACTGCTACTACTACTCGTACACTTCTTTGCAAATGTACGTTCATTTCATGGACATAAGAAAAGTATGCGAACTGATGTAGATGTCTAGTGAGTGTTGCTAGATGAGAGTGTGTGGAGGAACTTGGGTGAAACTCTCCGTGAACATTTTCCTATTTACTTCAGTTGAAAGTGAAATAGTTGCAGAGGATTCTTGAGCCATTCAATAGCAACTAACAACGTAATAATACATAGTAAAAGTGTCGTGAAGGAGCTGAAGTGCAAAGTTGTTTTTTCACTGACTTGAGTCAATGAAGAGTTAATTAAAATTCAGTGGAAATCTGAAGGAAGCTGGAGCAATTATAGCCAAGCTTGTCTCTCACTCACAACACACACACATGCATCTACTACTTCTAATACTCCTAGACGAATAACCGATGACTGGAAAGAAAGAGACATAGTGAAACAAGTCAAGGAGAGTCAAGTGTTTGAAAAGACGTTATTGCACTCGGAGCTGTGTCTGTGTCTCCAACAGCCTCCAACTTCCAACCTCCAACCTGCAAATTAAAACTATAGCCAAGAAGAAGGCTTAGAAGAAGAAGTCTGCGAAGAAGTATTTAGTCACTGCTTGCTGCTCCTCAACTCTCAACTGCTCAGATGACGATGAAGAAAAGGCTATGTGTGAATGACACGGTCCATGAATTACTCAATGTATCATTCAAATCGGAAAATTCCTTGCAACGTGTCTATTGACTCCGTGTGCACTTGTTTCACTAAGAGAGACTCATAGACTCTCTCCTTATACTTTCCTTTTAAATGGTCGAGAGTACTCCAGGAGTAATTAATTCTGCTTCAAGTGAACTTGACATCAAGGAAATATATTTTTCGAGTCGCGAGAGAGACTCTGCCTTCATTCATCCACTTCTGACTAAATATTCTAATTTATACTTATGAAGAACTGAGTGGGTAATAATATATGATTCCTCCTGAACTGAAGGAAACTGTGTTTTGTTCTCATTTAGAATTGCTCCTTAATAAAATCAAGGAGTAAGAAGAAGAAAGTGAGTGTAGACAGAGAGAGAAAAGGAGTTTTGCTATTGTTGTTTTCATTTGAGAAAGAGGCCGTCGTCTCAAATTGAACGATAAATTTCCCTTTGATCCCCTGTGTAATGTAAAAGCTGGCTTTTATAATCGAAGCAATTGGAAGAGTGATAAACATGGAGTTGGATAGTAAAACTTACTCATTGTAAACACACATGCCCATTATATTCTAATATATGCACATAAATATCTGTGTGGATATTTTAAGTGTCTCTCTCTCTCCAGTGGTAGTGTGCATGGTTTCTTGGATTTGACATATTGGTTGCTTCTCGGTTTCCCTTTTGGAAACCATAAGAGTCCTTGCCTTGTCTCCCACAGATAAGTTTACATATTTAGGAGGATGCTCTTCTATCTGTTTGGTGTGGTAGGTTGTTGTCGGTAGGTGGTGAGGGAAAATCCCTAGAGAAAGTTAACTTCCATCCAGCATCACATCACCTAATGACTAATCATAATCATATCAGCTCTTATCACCACCGTCTCCTCTTCCTTCCCTTTGACTTGCTCGAAACTTGATTTACGTCTGCCAACTTTAGTCATCATCATCAAGCTGAGCGAGAAAGAGCGAGAGTGAGAAGGTTGACGTTCAGTTTTGAAGAGCGAGCCCGAGCCCGAGACAAATTCAAATCAAATGAAAGTGAACATTAAACATTCACCGGATCGGATTTTGAGTGACGAGTCTGCCGTTCATCCTGGCAGTTAACTTCCTCTTCAACTCATTTGTTTATAATGTGCTTTTGAGCGGGGCTCATTCTCCGCCGATTTATTAGCGGGCGCGCGACGGTACACAAAATATTATTAACAAAACTACCAAAACCAACACTCTCTAGAATTCATCCACAGAAACTGGCAGAATTCTTAGAAATTATCCCTTTGTGCGAAAGCCAATGCAAGATAAATACCTTTTTAAAACTTAGTTAGTTTTGCCATCGTTTTATTCGTAGGCGAAATCAACTGTGAAAAGTTCGCAGCTCTATTATTGCCCAACTTTGAGAGATTTCTGTGCGTTCTTGTTGTTATTATTGTTGTTGTTGCAACTATTTCAAGTCGGACCACTTGAATTACTACAATTACCAACATTAGCTCAATTGCTCCACAATAAAATTTCTTTTGCTTACAGCATTAGCGAGGAAATAATATTCACAGCACTATCTTTATGTTCCTCCATTCAATAAACTCCGGCGACACACGGAAACTCATTCCTTGACATTACTTCCAACTCCTCGACACAGATTTCAAAGTTAGACACAGAAAACGTGTTCTTCTAAAGTCGAGCCCCTAAATAAATTCTAAATAACCATAAGGCCAAGTAGCTCTTTGCGTTACGCTTTACTTCCAAACTACCAGCAAAGGATTTACCTACGTGAAAGCTAAAAATCACTCCATATATTAAAGTCAGACAAGTGTAACAACTTTGTAATCTGTCTGTTCTAGACTCTGCACTCTCCGACTGCCTACTAACCGTAATCAGTGTGACTTTATTTTCTTTATTTCCAGTGAAAGTGAATATATCCACTCCAGTTCCCTCCTCCTCCTTTAAACAACCGAAAGACGTTATCATTTCATACTTCTCCTATATGCGTCTCCCTGCCTAACACCACCGTTCCCGTTAAAACTGATACTATTTGTGGTGTTACGCTCAAGTGCCCAACTTCACAGTCCACCTTCATTTTCTTTCAGCAAAATAAATTGCTCTTTTCTATTTATGCCTTCCAGTAATCATCATATCTATACTTAGTTACAATTGTGCTACGATTACTAGTATTACTACTACAGAGTATTCATAGTATACATGTTATATGGGCATTGTGCTACTGACTTTGTTTTCATTTCATTGACAAATACATGAAATATCATAGTAGGAAGTGAAAAACATCAGTGTCATCAGTTTTCTCGGTTTTATTGCAAAAAACTGAATGCGAGAATTGTTAAAAACCCATTATCTTCTGTTTACTTGCATTTCTAAAAAGTTTTATATAGTTTTTTCCTCATTTTCAACTAAACAATCCCTGAAAGGGATTTCAGTATAGCTACCAATAAAAAACAAACAAAAATATCGTAATTGCAAATAGTAGGAGTTAAGTTACCCCTCCGTATTGTTCTATCTACTCTAAAAGTTTTTAGTGAAAAGAGTATAAAACTTAAGTGCTAAAAATAAATACGGATTACTCTCGTTTGGAGCAGAATATGCAGGTATGCCTTTTAAAAATTAATTTTTGTTAAACTATTAAGAAATTCTTCATACAAATTTTGACATACGAGTATAGCACAATTGCTATAAGGGCAATTAATACCGGTACTCTATATAAAAGTCATAAAATCTTGTAGATTTATTGATTATGGTAAAATGTTAGGAAACGGAATGTTTTCATTGCTGTTAATGCATATAGGGATATTTGGTTGTGCAAGAGTTTGACTACTTAGGATATTAAAGAGGAGAAAACGAAATTAAGTGTCCAAAGTTTAGAAAATATGATTTCGACATGGAAGAGAGGATGGAAGAGTCGTCGAGATTTAGCAATAGCAATTCGGAATGTGAATAGGTTGAGGGAGATTGTTGTAATGTAGTTTGTATGTATGTAGTGCTTATGCAGAGCACAACATGCGTAATATCTACTTGGAGCAGAAAAGAACATGTGTTTCGTTTCGAGTTAGACTCAGTTGGAGTTAGAGCAATCAATTAATTCGGTTCGGATGAATTTGAATAACAGGTTTCTAGTCAGTCAGAGTTAACTAAACGAGCAGGGAGAGAGAATCGAATTCTAAAGTGAACTCCACCACCTAAGCTATAAATTGCACTGTACAAGCGTGATTTTTGAACGGTTTTTTCTTTTAAACAATTTGTTCTTTGACCAGAAAGAAACTCACTCACAGCACAAGTGTCTACGCATATCTATATATCAATATACACTCATACATACAGATAATGTATTTTATATAAGGAGGGAGCTTATAGCAAGTTAGTATCTATAAAGAGACCTATTACTTGTATCTACCTCATAAAGCAGATTTTTCGTAATACTTTCTTGTTAGGAGTCATGGGACTGATTTCTTATATTTCACTATACATTTCAAATGTATTTATGTACGGATATGAATATTATCGTATTAAAAGGGCACCCTGACGTATAACTATGGCAGTATAACACAGAATATTTTTTATAATATTCTTTCACAACAAATATCATCAGAGATAAATGAAAAAGTGTTTACACAGTATAGAGATATACTACAGAAATAGGATGAAAGGGAATAAGAGAGCTCAGAGCTGAGAATAATGCAAGGAAAGAAGTGATTATTGGATTGAATTCATTTCGATTGCATTGTCTGCCCATCTATTTCCCAATTATTAGTCTGATCCGGGAATCTGCAGTCAAGTCCAGCTTCACGAGCATATTTCACATAATTCATGTCTAGGTGTATGTACATTGGAAGGATTGAAAGCTCGCATGAGCTTTTGTTCTATATTATTGCATTGCACTTAAGGCGAGTAGAAGAGAATAAGACACAGAAATAATATACTGCTACATTATTACACATATTATTATAGGGTTTGGGCGCTTCTGCCACTAAAGCTTTTCGTTAATCCTTTATCGAGATCAATAATCCGGTTTTGGGTCGAGCGATGGGACAGTCGAAGAGTAGGTAGAGAGTCTTCAGTACACTACACCCAAGAAATAAATGCAAAGGGAACATT
>JABASI010004851.1:0-13297 GCA_019776505.1 Tomocerus nigrus | reverse complement strand
ATAACATTATGCAATCCCTAAGAAAAAGAATGCTCTAACTCCCTTTTTAATGAAAAGTGATAAAAAATGGTACTCAACAGTAAGAGCTGATTAAGTACTTTTTGTACACATTAATTCCTTTTTTGGATTGATAACCGTTTCCTGACCCTGAAAAGAATTTGTGATGATAATTCATTATGAAGATTATTTTATTTTTTCAGATCTACCATCTACGTACAGATATCCAGTTTTTCTGTCAGTCAACCACCTTTTGATGAAATCTAGCAAGAAAATAATAGGAGATGCTCTCTTTTTGGCTTCTACAAACAGAAAATTAAGGCTTGCTCAAAATTGTACTTTTCTACTTGGAACCCAAAGCCACAGGACGCTTCTTACAAGTTGGGAACGAAAACCTTCAGCTTCCGAAGTACTAACATGTCATCTGACACAAAATGGTTGTCCACCTTGGACATCTTATTTTGTTAAATACCGCAGCATTAAAAACGATCAGAGAGGGCGTTCCCATTTCAACTGGCAAGTTATCGACAATGAAAATGTGAGTCACAATTATCACATTCTTCGAACCGGCTGCTATCCCTACATAAAATATCATTGTACAAAACGACCAATTGAAGATTTGCGAATAGACGACACATTCTTTAGAATTATTAAGATCATCAACTTTGGTTTGCCGTGCTTGGCATATGGAGTTGCAGCAATTTATCTTATAAAACATGTGGAAAGTGTCACAACGTCTTGTGGACCAGTGAATATTTACTTTCTGTACGAAGAAAACAAAGGATCTCCTCATTAAAAAAGAAAATGATACTTTGTTGTTAAAAAACAGAGAAAGCCACTAAAGCCAGACATGTGGACGACGATTTCAAGATTTTTGAATTTTTCATACGAAATGATTGCTAGATTCACTCATCGAACTTATCTGTTTTTAAGTGGCTTTAGACGATTGGCATTGCCTTGGTCGAAACCTATTGACGAAAAAATTCTTCCAACTGATAGCAATTCTACATATGAAAATCAGAGCTTACTCGAGTCAAACTCCATCCCCCTGGATTCCTCAACTACCATTCATCCGACTGATAGTGAATCTACGACAGTTTTTGTTACAGAAACTGAAATTAGGAACACCATGGCACAACCTCCGACTAAAAAGTTGAAATTAGAGTCTTCCGACGGTACTGAACCAAAGATTTTTTCTAAAACAGATGCACAAAGGTGCCACTACATCTAATACATCTCAAGACTCATCAAAAACGAAGAAAAAGAAACTTAAAGGACCTAGCACTGCTAAGAAAATCGTTGAAAATAAAGATAACGAAGGGTCACAATCAGAAGAACCTCCAAGACCAAATCATTTTCATAGCGATTCAAGTTTCAAATGCTAAGGTGTTTAAAATATTCATTATTCATTCATTCTATTCAAGATATTTCTTATTATTAAATAATTTTTGTAACTATTTAATTTATTTGCAATTTTTTCTGTTGTAAAAATATGCACATGTTTATTTTTTTAAATTTATCAGATTATGACCAATGTTCATCTTCTGCAGCAGAAAATACTAAGCAAAGTTAGTGACATCAAAAGTTATCAACAAATTTTCAAAGACTGCAAATATTTTTAAAGATACGATGGTAAAGAAGGAGAAATTACATTTTACTTTGCATGTGTTTCATCTAAAAGACGACGAAGAGAAAGAAAGGCAATTCTATTTTCATTTTGCAAATCACCCTTCCCTAATGCATAATGGCTTGAATATCCTTCATAATTCACTAATATTTTATGTTGACACAGAGCGAAGGCCGCATTGGAAAAATGCTACCTAAAGTACAAATCGGATTTTGAAGCACAGCCCATGCATTTAAATATTGAAGGGTTGGGACACTTTCGTAACGGGGTAAGAAAGAAACATTTATAAGAAACGAGCCTGAATCCCGATTGTCTTTTATAGAATATCCGACTTTAAATTCAGCTCACAATCAAACTATTTATGTTCCAGGTCATATTTGCCAAGATTCAAGGGACGGATCATGTTTCTCGCCTGGAAGTACTATCTGAGGACATTCGAAGAGAATTTACGGAAATGAGCATCCCAGGAGATCAGAAGCCTTTTAGGCCACACTTAACCATCGCTAAACTGTCGAAATCCAAAACTCTTGCTAAGAAAGTGAGTCCATTTAATGCCTCAAGCCTGATATCAATTCTATTTCACGACTAGAGCTAGTCTGAGTAGCGTGAATCATATTTTTCTGTTATTATTTACAATCTCTCTTTTCGCCTCACCAAATAATATTCGGAATACCATTTTCGGTAAAAAATAGTATACCGTAGATGTACAAACGGGAAATTGCAAAATAATAGAAATAATTAATTGCACAAGACAAAAAGTCTTTCTATTCATCTGATTATTATCTCCGATTATCTCTTATTTTTAACTTAGTTATTTTTATTTCGCCAAAAATAGGAAATTCTATACCTACAACTTTATAAATCATATAAGTATAATAATTTTGTAGATAATCAGCATTTGTAAGATAATATTCTAATTTATGTTTTAATTCTTTGTTTGAATTCTATGTTCTTGGACAACTCTATAATTTATTACTACTGCTCTGAATGGAATTTTGTTGGTGTGTGTTTAATTCGTGGACGTCTCTTATGTCCTTCCGTTTATCTTTGATGTCCTTTGTGTATTGGGTTGAAATGTATGTCACATCACATCCATTGTGTTGTTTTTGCGGAACGGTGGTGTTAAACGTGAACTGAACGGGAGTATAGAAGATCAGATCCTATCCCCTGGAGATTTGGTGTGACTTTAAAACGGAGCATTTAGGGTATCAGACGGTGGAGAGTCTTCAGTTGCTATCGATGATGGATACTAACCCGACTACGGGTTATTACGGCTCCATTGCTCAATTCGACTTTAATTTGGAGGGAGTTAGTGTTCCTGATGGAGGTGGCAATGGCGGGATAAGAGCTGCAGACGCTGAAGATGTTGCAGTAGCCGAGAGTTCGATATTGTCTCGTTTTGAAAGTGCAGGGGAGTCTACTAAAAGGAATGCCAATTCGGATGATTATATTGGGGAGGCGAAAGGGAATTGAATGAGAGTTGAAAGTGAAACGGAAAAGATAAAGAGAGAAAATGGTTGATGAGAGAAAAGAAAAGAGTGGACCTTATCCCTGAATCTGAATTCAAGTGTGACGATGTGCAAACTAAATTTCCGCTCCCTGTCCCTGTCTCAACGTTTCTCCTCTGCACGGAAAAAGAGAAAGAAGAAGTTGACTTTTGGGAATGGTGTATGTCCTGACCTGGAGTGATATGAAGAAGATTATAATAGAAAATAGTATCCTTAGCCGGTTACAGTTAGGGAGGGAGTGTGTGAAGTGAAATAGTTATCCTACCGTCGCTAAATGAAGCGAAGAGTGAAAATAGATCGTAGACAGACGACCCAATGGACCTAATCCAAAAATTTACAGAGAAATATAAAATAGAAACGGAGAAGTAGCTACCTTCATAATTCTACAGTGTAAAATCCTTGGGTACATGTCTGAAAAGAGTTGTGCTGGGCGTGTGTGTAGAAATCTTCCCTATTGCCATCTTCTCTTCTTCTTGTACAGATACAGATAATATTCTCTGCCTGACTGCCTTGCTGATGACAAACTGAAAGTACACGGAGAGAAAGGAGTTTGGAGCGGAGCCACTTGGGGAAATAAATGAACAACCGGAGGAGCCAGACATGAATACAAATTAGGAAGAAGAGGGAAAAGCAGAATTCCTCGCTCTCTTTATTCACTCCATTCAATGGCCACTGAACTACAGACAGATAGACGAAGAAGGGAAACTCAACTCAACTCACTCTACCTACTTACATATTACATGAATGAATGAAGGAGATGCAATTCCATGTGCAACTAAAACCGACTAGTCCTCAAAGGCACACTTTGTCAGAAATGAGCCTTCAGCCCTCTTTCTTTTTCTACTTTCTCTCTCGACTGTTATACACAAAGATAACCTCTCTCTCTCTCTCTTTCTACTGTACTCTACTACTACAAATTATAGTAGTGGCTAAATAAATGTACGAAGTCAAGTGAGTACTAGACGATTTCTTATCTAGAGCACTAGTGCTAATAATATTAGAACCATATCCTGTAACCTCTTATAATCTGTCTATTTCCATCCAACATGTGTATGTATATCTATCTACTGTCTACCTAGTTCCTTACTTTACTTTCTTTCGAACTTCGAAGCTCTCTGATGTTTAATTCTAGTCAGAAGTCTGTAGCATTGCTCATTCTTCTATTTATCTGTACATTGCCCGGAGATTGTGTAGATGTAGATCGTGTAAGAAATGTTTTATTGCTCTAGTCCTTCGTTTATTGATTAAATGTCTACCCGTGAGAATTATCCTTAACTGTCTACTATTAACCCTAGCTCTCTACCATTATAAATATTTAGGAATAAATTGTCAAAAATTACTTGTTCTGAAAAATCAATCGGTTTTTATAGAAAATAATCAATAACTATGATAAATTCTTGATTGGACATTTAATATTTTAGTGTTGATTGAAAATTATCGAGGAAAAACAGCGTAGGAATTTTTACGAACACTAAAAACTGAATTTCGTGTTCCAATTGAATTTTTTAGGGTTACTCTTCGAAGAAGATAATTTTCTTATTGAGCTAGGAAAGTAGTGTACTTTTTTGGTTGCAAAAATGCATTTATTGTACGATACTTTGTTACTGTGCTTTAGTATTTGTAGAAAATTGACATTTTAAGTAACGATTATGATGTTAGAAGAATAACCACGTTGAATATTAAATGACCCTGTTGTACTTTCTTCATTAATTATTATAATTAATGATTGTCTGTAAATTATGTGCAGTTTCTAATGAGGATAGTTATAACTGTGAATTGGTAGATAATGGAAGGTTAAGAATGATAGATTCGAGTAGAATGGAGATGAAGTGTTCTAAGAATTACATTGTTATTCGACGGTAACGATATTTCTTTACACGATGATGATGATAAATGAAAGGGAAATTTCTTTTCTATTCAGTCAAAGCGTAATTCAGCGTGATAGAGCCATAAAGAACAATAATAAACTTTCTATTGAACTCTATCTTCTTGTGATAAGTTTTCTTTGTTCTCTTTAATTAAAGTCTCCAAAGGAATTCGGCCCCATAACTTCTAATGCTTGTCAATGTGAAAATGGGAGACATGAAAAGGAATGAAGTAGACTCGACACTTGACTAGAAACTCATCGACGAAAAAGAGAAATGTGATCAAGGCATTGCAACTGCACTGGATAAAACAGAAAATGATTAATTATTTTTAAGATATGAGGCCATACTACTAGAGAAAGCAGTTATTAGACATTGCACTCATCTCGCGTCGAATTATTAGAATTCTCTTTTTTCTCCACCTAAATTGTACTGAATTATTTATTTTCAACCGACTTGACATTAGTTTTTATTATTTTTATCTTGACATGCATTGGTTATTTCATTTATGAGCTTCATAAAATATTAGAAAAATTACAATGTATCCGAGTGCAGGCAAGAAATAAGCAGATCTGTATTTCAAGAAAAAAAGTTAAGTATATTGCGATTTTTAAAATAACTCATTTTCATTTGATAATTTCACTTTTTAGCATCTTGATTGTAGCTAATTTACATTTTTAATTAGTGGAATTGATTGTATGCAGATTTACGGTAGTTTTCCAACCACATTCAGAATATTCTTTACTTAAGTAGCTATGTAATTGTATTTTTCGAAATTTTGACAAAGGTATACTGAAGCTCTAATCTCATACACAACTGCAATAATTGCAAATTGAATAACGATTGCCTGTAAAATTTAATTTTACTAGTTAGAATAGTTGATTACTTTTTTCAACTTTATCTAATTAAAGTTTCACTGTCATTGATTTCAGTTCACGTCAAAAGCTTTACGTTTCTTATAAGGTGGATGATTTTTTTATCAGGGAAGGACGATTTTATAATACAGGGCGATTTTTTATTTCTTTCCATATCAATACAAATCAAATTTCCCATTTTTGATCAAAATGGCTCACTAAAATAATTTTTAATATCGAAATACGTCACTTTCACCTTGGGGAAGGTGTTATGAAAGTGAAAGCTGGATTTGGTTGGCGGAAAAGACTGGAAAATTGTTTTGATGAGCTATTTAGGGCAAAAAAAGGAAATTCGATTTGAATGGTGAAAGTGACATGACAAAATATTAAAAGTCGCCCTGTAGGTAGTAAGCTTACATGTTAAGTAGATAAAGTTGGATAAGTATGTAGTGGATAGCTAATGTAGCCAATATCCCGAACGACTGACTTTGCCTATTGACTAATAATAAGGAGCAAGGAAGTTTCCTCAAAGTCAGAAGAGAAAGAAAAGGAAAGGACTTTGATGTTCGTTTTTATTGCTCTTCTTATTCCCTCCAGTTTCCGCTTGTGCAGTCAACTCCGGACACGTAGCAATAATTTAGCACCGAATGAAACGCTCACTAAACTCTCCATACTTTCTTATAGATTTCTTATAAAATACAGGCATGCATGTTGCTCCCTTTCTCTCAAGAATTACTCTCCCCCTAAACTAACGACTGTGTATGTATTTTTTATTTTATTAGACGTACGCACTCTCGTCTAAATTGCTTTCACATGTACACAATAGAAAATGCGAACAGAAAATTACTTTCCCAACAGGCCTACTATTATTTGCATAAATAGTAAACTTTCACCTATTTATTTTGGCCTTAAAATCTGCTGAAAAAGGTAGGAATGTTTTAGGTATTCTAAAATTATAATGCAACTTATGGGAGAAAGTCGAAAATCAAAATGTAAAATGATTGGTATTAATTAGAATTTCAAAATTAGCGCGATCGTGTAATTTATTACTCAGGTTTTAGTTTAATTCGTTCGTCAGCCGTAATAATTTAAGTGTTGAAAGAAATAGAAAATTTGGAGAAAGGATTGACTGAAAATGAGAATAATGTGTTAAAACAAACTGGGTGAAAGTTGGAGAAAGGTTTAGAGGCATTAGCTGCTACTACTAACCTTCAAGTCTATCCGTGTTTATGCTTTCTTAATTTAATATTAGAGAGGAAATGCGATGGGGAAATTGAATTTAAAGTGAAAGCTGACTTTCTCCAAGCTAACTTGTTAGTAGTACAGTAAATGACATATATTATACGCACACAGACGACTTAGCACAAACGATGCCCTATTTATTTGTAGACATATAGCTATAGCAAAATCTAACGTCGTCGTGTAGATGGAAACGTAATGTCTAATGTAGCAAGAAACTTAATAAAGGAGTAGTAAGAAATATTAAGCGTGCTTTCTCTTTCGTGTAACGAAGAATGGTGAATGGTGTGTGTGAAAGGCTCGTGTAAAAAGCAAGCCACAGCGACTTGACTTGAATGCGTGTATGAGTCAGACTCATTTAAAAGGATATGCCTGTGGATATTGCATGAGTAAAGAGAAAGCACATGGAGTCCATGTAGGCTAAGTGTGTAACGTAGGAGAAAGCAATCTACTCTCTCACTCACTCTAATATTCCAACCTACTCATCTTTTTGGTCGTGTTTTGTCTCGTTTGTTCTTGTCTGCTTTCTCCATCTCCTTTCTACCCTCCACAGACAAGAAGCTTAACTCTCAACATGCTCAAGTTAAAGGAACGGACTTCTCAGCATCAATTATTCATCACAACAAGTTCCCTTTCTCCGCGTTCCTCGTCCACCACTTTCTCCTTCTTGTTATATACAGGGAAGGGCAAAAATAAGGTCACAGATTATGGTTTTCTCCAAGTAAATGCCATTTGATGCTTTCATTCATAAAGTGCCGAATTTGTTGCACTAGTTTTCTCAATCATTTAACTTTCACTTGACTTTCACGTTTGCCAAGACAAAAGCGAAGTGAAAGTTTAATTTCACGAAAACGAGTGAAAAACATTTTCGTGTGCTTTTTATGGGTGAAAGCACACAAATGTCATTTACATGGAGAGAGCCATATGTGAACTTTTTTCTGCTCATCCCTGTATATTATCGGTAGTAGGTGCTCCTTGTGTTGAATCACGTCTACTTACTCCACTACTTCATTCCTGTCCTCTCTCATCCTATACTTACTTTCCCTTCAATCTTGCATCTCTGACGAAGGTACACGACCTATACTTAAAATTGTAATACAACACACACTGCTCTGTACACAAACCATATTACATGCACACAGAAAATAAACCTCCTTTAGATGACAAAAAACCGCTTTAAAAAGCTTTTCTTCCCTTTGAACCTCAAATATCATCATTTTCTTTAAATTGTGTTTTCTTTTGATGTACTTTCTATAAGTTTCGAATTTACTTCTGATTTTCCGTCCAACTATACAAAACTTTTATACAGAGATTTGTCAAACCAGAACTTTCTCTTTTCCTCTACTAATAATATTGTAGTACAAAGTACCAGCTATTGTCCTATAATGCTTTCACTTTTGACAAAAAAATCTGTAATGGATCAAACAAACAATTTTCTAAGATTTAAAAAAAAACTAATCAGACAGCAAACGGACGTATGCGAGATTTTCCATTTTATCTTGGAGAAAGTTGTAATTGTGATGCGTTGAATTTTTTGTTGAACAAAATTTAAATATTCACCAAAAAGTTTGTTAGTTTTAAATAATAAAATAGTTTTTGTGGTAAATCAAATTAACTAGGAATGATTTTCGCAAGAAAATTAAAATATTTTCAATTCTAAAAAGCTGTTTTCCGGTTCCCTGTTTTTATTATACACCAGATAGAGTAATATTGTGTATCGTATGTGATTCTGAAGTAGGTATATATATTGACATTGTGTATAGTGACTTAAGTATGAGAGGGCTGTAAGATAAGTTTAACTATTTAAGCACTCGTGTCAAGTGCCAACTTTGTTCTCTTTGAATTTTATAAAGCTCTTGAAAAAGTCTTGTCTATGGATTTTCCCTTTAGTTATTAATATTTTCATGGCTACTCTCGTGCATCAGCCACAATAAGGTAGTCAGATTAACTGCATATATGAAGTTATAGGAGATGTATGCATTTAGAAGATCAATTTGAGAAAGTTTCATGCATGAACAAGGGTCTTAATTTAGGACAAGAGCCATGCCATATGTTGTCATATCATATTTACCAATTACCAAACTACATAAATACGTCAGTGTCCATATAATAATATTTTCTCTACCTTTGCTTCCCTATAAATGAATTAAATACTTTCTTTTATATTATGCTGCACAGAATATAACAGCAACGATATTAGCCTAACAGTGTTAATCATAAATTTTTATGTCGTAAACTTTGGAACGTAAATGTAAAAGAATCCCTTTCGCTTGCCTTGAGTCTATTTTCGAGATGAACCATATAAATACATGGGAATTATTATTTTGACACAGAGTAGCAAGATTCCAGAGACCCCTCACAGAGCAAATACTATCTTCTCTCTCCTTCACTTTCCCTTTTACTATGCTCAGATACAAAGCAGGCATGCAAACACTTTCACTCCCTTTATATTTTATACTTTCTCCGCTATTTTACCCTTATTTGACTTTCTAACCGATCGGCCATACTTTCCCTGCTTTGTGTTGTGGTTTCGTTCGCAGCTACTTTACTTCTCCACTGCCCTTCTCTAAAATTCAGATGTGAAATATTTCACTGAAAATGAAAAATGAAACTTTTAAAACTTTCGCTAAATGTAATATTAGATATTATGTTGAGCAAGCATAAAAAACACTTTCCCTACAAAATTAAAATTCGTCATTACAAAATAGCCAATAAATTGTTTGCAAAATGATCATCAGAGTTTTGAACTTATTGAATTTAGAAAATCGTTAATTTAAAAACTCCACAGAATTTTTAAAAATAATAACATGTCAGTATTGTTGAAAAGTGGAATTTTTTTCAGTCTCATTTTCATTTTGTCGTAATTTAAATGATTTTAAACTAACTTCAAGAGGGACTGTTAAAAGTCTGTAAGTGAATTTGTAAAATTTGACAAATATAGTTACCCGAGAATTTCTGTATGATTTTGTGTACGAATTGGTAAAGTTTCAACTCACCAATTCGTTGAAAAATGAGAAATGCAGAATGATCTTGTGATTCAGTGGAGTTCTGGTTGACTTTACCTTTTTGATCTTTTCGGCTGTATTATGAAACAGCGAGGGGCACATCGTAAATCACCAAACAAAGTCGCTTTTTCCTATAGAATCCTGTTTATCCATGTGAAGAAGATTGTCTGGTGAATGTAGCAAAGTAGCTTTGTCATTCCATTGTATTTAAATATAAAGTGTCCAAAGTGTGTTATAACAACATAGCGCGATGATAATGGGAAATTCCCAACGTATGTCTCAGCTCTCTCTCTCTCTCTCGTTCTGGCATGGCACTCTCTGTCTGTATACAAAAGCTTTCATGAATTGCATTACATTTGCTTTGCTATATACCTAAGTATACACATTTATATGGTAGCAGGAAAACTTGTTTGCAGAATTTCCGTTTAATCTACTAGTAGTTTATTTATATCCAAAAAGAAGATAAAATGTACAAAGAAGACTGTAAATACTGAAAATCCAAAAGATTACGCTACGTAGAAGTAAAAATAGTCGGAACTCCATTTACAGGAAAAGATTTTTTACAAATCTTCACCATATAAAAAAATTCAATGCAAAAATATGATAAAAACATTCCCTGATAGATGCAAAACGATATCTACGTAAAACTCTGCTATGCAAACCATACACATTAAAGAATTATACAGATTCCCAGAATTTATTTACATTTGAGAAAATGCTGAGTGTTTTTGTTTTGTATAGTAAGTAGTTTCAATGGTTAGCAAAATGTTAGCTACAAAAATTACTAAAAACTATTTAACAGACAGCTAAGAAGTGTTTTCCAGGAGTGATGGGAATATTAAAAATAAATTTCCCGTGGAAAGTCGTAATTGATGATTGAGAAAGAGTTGGAAGCGGAGATTTCGGTGATTTATTGCTAGTCTTCAGGCTAAAAATGTAGTCTTGTGACTCTCGTGCAAGTGCCTCTATTTATTATCTATTAAAAACACATTATCTATTGTGTCGAAGAAAATTAATGTAGCCTAAACGGAAGTAATCAATAATACGGAGGAATACATTTGTGTCATATAAACAGCAAGGCATCCAATGAAAGGGAAATTAAAAAATACAGTAGATACTTTTATTTTTAATTTAACACGATAAAGAGTCAAAATGCAGAATCTTGGCCATGGCTTCTTCCGAGTTACAAACTTATAAAAGCATACCATCAACTTTAGCATTTTTTTATAGAATGGTTTTTTTACTTATAAAAGAACCATTGATTTGTTTTTTTGGGGAATAATACAAATGCCAGCATATTTTAAGCCATAATTAATGATGGTGAAATGGTGATCCAGAATAAAGAAACTTTTAGTTTTCGATTTCAGAAAGAATTGGCAAAGTAAAAGGAAATTCTCATTAATAACGATTTTCATCGTTTGGAAATGTATAGGCCATCAACTCAGAAAGAAGTTCTCATTGTGGATATTTTGTCATTCTTCAAAAGACAAAACAGCCTTTTATAATATGTATTTATGTAGTTCCTTAGTTAGAATCTAAATAATGGCTGAAATTCCATGAATTAAAGTTTCTTTTAGAAACTTCACCTAGTAATCCTAATCCTATACGACATCGAATTTTGAAGTCTAGAAAGCGCACCCAGCATGCTAGTATAATCATTTATTTCCCCGTTCCAAGTCAAATACTGTAGCAAGCAATTCAAATCATTTCGTTGCGACTTGCGTTTCTTTTTCATAATAATAATATGCTAGAATGCTACATTCATTGTATTTGTAGGTATCTTTGCTAAGTTGACTATTATTTATTATTTATTTTAAGCTGCGCAGGCAACTTTATGTGTAACTTTTGTTCGCCTGTCTGTCTGTCGATAAATCATGACTCATTGAGATAGAGATAAGTCAAGATAACCCATTCAAACTTTGGGATTCAAAAGGACGCTTCATTTTGAAAAGGAATGAAACCGGGATTCCTCAATACTGGGTTGGGAGGGGGCAAAATTAGATTTCATACACCTCCCACCATTTGCAGGAATATTCTCTAAGGATGGGGAGGGGGGAAAATAGTACGGACATCATAATCTTCGTGTGATTTCAGGGCGCTATCTATCTTTCGCAACTTACTTATTACCAACTCCGCTATCCGTTTTGTAATGGTTTATTGTTTCACTCGTCTGTCTGGTCTAACAATTTCAATATTATTGTCTCACAAAACTGTGAATACTGTAGACTTTAGCCTACTGATCTGCTTGTTGAAAACACGGGAAAGGTAGATTTACGGTATATAGTGTAATAATTAAGAAAAAGTAACATGCTTCGGTAGGTATGAATTATGATACGACGCTTCATTAAACAAATATAGATACGAGTGCAAAACGGTAAAGATTATACAATTCATAAGATGTTTGTTCATAATGAAGCTGTGCCTGTTTCAGTTTTCTCTGGAGTTTACGATTTCCTTGTCCTTATAATTACAATTTCTATTAAGCATCGCTGAACCTGATTATATAGTATAGTTGTAATTGGGATCTATATAAGTAAATTATATACGAAGATTGAATTGAATACACAATATAATTATCCGCCGCATGGACGAAATATATCTATACTATTTAAATGCGACTATATAACGGTATATAATAATATGAATTATATAATTATAATTTATTCATCTGCGTGGCTACAGGAATGTACATTTCGAGAGGGAAAGAACATATAAATCGGTAAATTAAATTCAAAACTAGTCTTTTATGCTTTTGTCTCCAGTTAGGTATGCAAGAATCAGTTGGAGAAGTTCTTTTAATTTACTTTAAGCATGATAGAAAGTCAAGAGAAAGCCGTTTAGCACAGAAATACATTTAATTTCCATTGAAATGATTTCAATTTGTAATTTTGGAGAGTTATATTATTGCAGAAAAGAGTCACACAGTGGGTCCTGTCTCTCACTTTCTGACGCTACATTACAAATTGTAATTACGCTGGAAGTTTCTGGAAATGTTTGACATTAAAAGGTTAGAATAATGTTCGTCTGTGCAATTTGAAAAGAGAAGAAATGGAGGATTATTATAAGAAGGAGGGGAGATATATAGGAACTTATTGTTTTCTAAGAAAATATTTAGGAAGCTATTAATTTACGATAAGATGAAATTAAATTATGCACTATTATTTTAGGAAGGAAATAGAAAGATCTGTTAGCAGTTGGCTGA
>JABASI010004850.1:904-13298 GCA_019776505.1 Tomocerus nigrus | reverse complement strand
TTTGTCTTCGGGCTAACCCGACTATACCAGCAGTACCTCTCTTTTATTTAAGTATATTAGTTATAGTTCTTACAAGCCCGGCAAATAATGCTGCTAGTAATTATTTATCAAGAAGTTACTAATGGGCTATTAGTAATACATAGCTAGTTACTTCAATTAAAGTTGGATGGAGGGCAAAGAAATTGTGTCAAGAAAGTATCAGGAGACTTCCAGTATGGAAAATAGCTAATGTAATACAGAAAATGATAAAAATCTATTAAGAATTATCCTAAAAATTGCATGTTATGTTCTTGTTAGGTATAATAATATTATTATTATGACATTTCTTTAGTGGCATTATATTTGGAAGACGAGTATTAGGTTCCTCAGGATAAAGGCGCAGTCAGAGGTTTATTTGTGCCAAGTAAAGTACAGTAGTTAGTATAATGTGCATGTATTAAACGAAGTTTCAGTGCAAGTTGGAGTGATGAATGCGTTGTGGCGATAGGATGAAGAAGATGCAGTTGATGATGACACGAGGCATCAAGGTCGTACATCTTTCTCTCCCCACCTGGCTAATAAGCCTTCAGTCCTTTCAGTACTGCCATCATCTCTTGAGGTCATTATCACACCTCCTTTCTTTTCCCTTTCTTTTCTCCTCTAAGCCTTATATAATTGACAACTTGCATTTATGACATACCAACATCGCATCGCCACATTCTAAAACATTCACATACAAAGTGCAGTGCTATTACATTATTTATTACATGCGTCACTGTCGTTTGGTTTAGGTAAGTATGTTTGTATCATTTGCCTGTATGCGCAGCATATACTGCATAAAGCATAGGTATAACGTATAATATGCTCCATCCATGGTCTGTAGTAGAGGTGAGTTCCCTAGGACCAACAATGACATATCTGTAGAATTTAAGAAGCCTAAAATTGTGCCTGAAATAAGCTAAAAAGGTTTCCAAAATCGCGGCTTAAATGGAGCCAAAAAAGGTATCAAAAATAGGAACCAAAAAAAGTATTCAAAATAGGAACCAAAAAAGGAGACGAAAAGAGAAAAGCCAAAAAAGTATGTATTGCTTTTTGCTTCGGGAATAGAAAATGATATTCATAGCTCAGCATAGTTTTGTAGAGGACAGAGCTAGGCATGCTTCTCTCATTCCTAATAGTACATTTTCGCAATTACCTCGAGTCCAATACCAACTTTTGATTTAAAAGTTTTGATAGGATTAACTACTAACCTGTCAAAAGTGCTTAGGTAGTTGCATAAAAATTGAGAACAAATTCTGAAGAAACGACATGAAATTTTGTTGTTGTTTTGCAGAGAGGCCAAATGCTTTTCCGTGAAATAAAACATTTTGGCACCATTGGTATATTTTAGAGGTGTAGGCTGTGTAGGTAGGTGCTTTTACTGGTAATAAAATATTTTTTTAAAGTGGGTACAACATTCCATAGGGAGATTCCCATACAGATCTGATAAATGCATTTCATGGTTGATAAAGTGACTGTCTTTGTACTTCATATAATAAAATGTGTAACTAATGGACAGGTTGCTTCGATAGTGTATTAATAATCATAGTTGGTATCCACTAACCGTCCATGCCAGCATGTATCGGCGTTTCTATAATAAAAATAGCAAAGTAACGTAGTTGATTGTAAGGGAAGGTTATGGGTGAGTCGAAAAGGGAGAAAGCTCGTTTAGTAAAAGTTGAAGTCATGGAATGATATCCTAAGTGGATCGTAAGGTCAGGGACTGTGAGACTGTGATCGATGAAATATTAGGGATACCCGAAAAGAATTTATTTATGGAGACTTGGCATGCTACGTTAACATGCTCATTTAATGGATCCCTTTCAATAGGTCACTGTGATTCTCCACAGTGTTCCATGGGAGATGCCTTTCGGGTTCTTTTTTCGCCAGAGGCTTGAAATGGAGAATGTTTCACATTTCATGGCTTTCAGTGAACTCATCTTCACTAAAAGTCATGCCAAGCTTCATTGAACTGTTTCAATGCTCTTTTCTGTCTCTATTCTAGTATAGCAGGCAAGCCAATTCAAGTGAACACAAAGCAAGTGGGTGCTTAGAGGTCAAAATATAACAAAAAACATTTCTATTCAAGCATGCCCATTTGTTGCCTTAAAAACTATAATTACCTACTCAAATAACCAATATATTGTGTAAATAACCAATTTTATGATATATGCATAGGAGCTACTTACGTGGTTTTCTATCCTTACTTAAACTAAATATTATGTTTGCAAAATGATTTATGAAAATATATAACTAGTTTTTCAGGTATACGTACATATATGAGACTACAAATACATTACTAAAATTTTTATGATACTTGATGATGTTTCATTGGCATCATGGCATCTGATATCTTACAGTTAGCAATTATAATCAATATTGTATGCATCAGTTCGCAGCAGTAAATCGGCAATAAACTGCTAGAATTCATTGAAATGATTGTGTTCTACTATATTTATTTAGTCATGTTTTTTAATCACTTTGAATGAAACCTGCCTAAATATATTTTTCGGTTTCAAAGTAACTGGTTTTGTGTCTTTAAGTGTCTTACGTGTGTGTTAAGCGGAGTGGCTTTATTTTATTTACAGATGAAGGCGCCATTAAATCTAAATCTAGCTGCAAATAATTGTGCATCTTACCTCCAAATGTGAAGAGTTAAGGTTTTGAAAGCACACGAGATGAGCTGATGAGTTTCTTGAGGTGAACGACAGCGGATCCCATTGACACTCAATATGACATCACCCACTTGCAGACAATCGAATGCAATACCGTGTTCTTCAACCTTAAAATAAAATACAGTTAAAACATTACTAGCATTTGTATTCTGTATACCTAGGTCAATAATGAAACGAGGCACAAACGCGTTCATTTCCATACATGAGAAATTGAGAATGCTCATCTTTAACTAATAAATACTAGGAAAAGGAGAGTAGGTTGTTATAGGTAAATAGTTACCTAATAAATATGTTTTATAAATCTGACAAACTCTCATCATCATCACTTAAGAATTTTCTACGTAAGACTGTTTCAATAAACAATACCGATACGAAAATTACGTGGACTATCGAGGCAAGGATCAAGTAAATATGCGAGCATGAGAATTTTGAGAAAAAAAAGTATCGACATTTAACTTGATACTATTGTATACTAATTAGTAGTCCAGAGGGTAATAAATTTAAATGTTACTATGGTTTGCGATTAATTGTCATTGTTACTGTACAGTGTATACAGGGCATGTCTCCATTGCATTTCCATCTTCATAGAGTTTTGATAATGCTATGTGTAGTTACTGGGATTTACAGTAGGTAATAAATGTCTTGGCTCTATGAGTTAGGTTAATTTTATTAAGATTCCAAAACTTATTGACAAAATTGGCAAATAAGCCATAAAAAAAATGCCGTTTTCCAATTTTATTTCACCGTCTCGGCTATATCTGTAGGTAGTTACTGTAGCAGAGGTATCTAAATATTTTATACATAATAATTAATAGGAAAGGGGTTATGGTTATAAGCGTAACTTACGTTGTCTACCACAGTTACAAACTGATGAAAATCTTCAGAGTATCCTGCTGTAAATCGAAATCCCCACGGGGCACCACCTTTAAGAACCACCTCTAAGTTCCGAAGTCGTGTGTTCATTTTCATTGAGGACGAAGACAAAGAATAAGACGAGGAGTAGTCAGAAACAATGGAATAATTTGATGGGGATTCTGAACAGACGGAATTCGTCTCGATTTCTATTTCAGACTCCATTCTGTATTCTTTAGGTTGATAGGCGACACGATTATGTCCAATTCCTTCACGAAAAGTGGCTAAAGTATGCAAGTTGGATAGTTCCCAAATTCAACTGGTTAATTATATTAATTACAAAGTAATTATGTTCCTTCAACACACATGCAGCAGGTCAGTTAGGACAAAGTACATAGCTACCTGATTGTTTCTTGCATAGTTTACAATACTTGAATGACGATTTTCAGTCTTTATCAACAAAACATTGATAGATTGACTTGACCTGATTCATTTAATTAGGTTAGCTGCCTATATGTTTTTGTACGATTTGTAGCATGTATCTTATGGAATCACATTCATTTGACTGAAGACTGCCGAAGGGAATGAATGGAAAGAGCTGACGCACAACAACTCGTTATTTCAATGTCTCGTGAAAAATCTTTAGTAACGAGCACATTGCATTTAGGTAGGACTAAAATAAAAGGATCGTAACGTCAACTATTTTATTCCTCCAATTCTTCAAATCATATCTGTAACACTTGTTCCCGAGTTGTACCACCGGGGTAGAAAATTAAAGAAAATCTCACTCATGTCACAATGACACTGAACTTGTGAATTCTGCTGAGCCACGTAAAACATGCAAAATCCCTGTCTACACAATTTGTCACACAAATAGTATCCTCTAAGAAAAGCTGAGCATGCACAATTTCCAACTAATGGTCATCATAAAAATAAATAGCAAGTTTACGTTATACATGGCATGTAAATAAAGATAAATAAGCAATCTGTGCAGTTACTAGTTTTTTAGCTGCCACATAAAAATAATTTAGCATTTAATGCCCTACAATATATTACAAATAAATAGCACTACTTAACATTTAATAAGGTAATGAATACACTGAATAACGTTTTGATTATGTAATTTGTTAATGTCAATTAACGCATAGGGGTACCTTGTTTACATTGCAAAATGCGAACATGAACATTTCAAGTGAAAGCTGTGGATAGATTTTTAAGGCTAGGCACACAACACATTTATTAACATGATTCTATTACTTGTATACTGAGTTCTGACCTTGTTTCTCCTTTGTATTTAGCAACATTCAGTTAGGAATTTTGGATACTAAATATATTTTATTTGGTTTAAATTAAGGCATTGTAAATGAGACACAATAAAACGTAAAAACTCGCAATTCATATATAGTAGGCACCATTGACTATTTTTATAAGCAATTTCCTGATATAGAACACACACGGACACACGTGAGACGCTGAACCAAAGCAGCTTAAGCGAATTAATTTTTATACACTAGTGAATTGTCTATAGGCAGATAAAATAAATACCTACTAAATATTATGTTACAGTTACACTATTGGCATTTAATGAAATTAAAATATTGAGAAAAAACTTGTGTGTAGAGTGTAGACGATAATAAAACATATCGATAGTGAACGATGCTTTACGGAATGAAATGCAGAATCATGTCACTTAACACTTTCAAAGATTAGCTTCAGATTTCAGATGAGACAGAAATGATGATGCTCTTTAGCGAAATTGATTACACACACACTTCTTGCGGTATTGAAGGCTGGAATGCAGATGTGATATTTTAATATCGTTGTTACCTATTTAATAAAGGAACTTTTATTGTCAACACTTTCCGTCTCACTTAACTTGAAGTAGGTTTCTAATCATATCAGTCGGTTTCTAACGATATAAAAATTGGATTATAGGAGAGTGTGTGGAAAACGCGAATGTTCACTCTCGGTCTGATGACACTTTATGAAGCACAATCAATCGACTTTGTTGTTTATGAGTTTATGATTTATTACAAGTCAGTGGCCTGCTAATGCACATTTGAAGGATTAGTGAGAAGTGACGAGAAAGTGAAAACTGAGAGTTATAGTGCAAATCTTCCGTCGCCTGTTGTGCTCTGGAGTGAAGGTTAAAGTTAAGTGCAGCTGCAGCCAGCAAAGACAAGGTCGATTGGGTTCGAGAATGAATACCTCATTATTTTTACATCACATCAGTAAAATAACATATCGAAAGCCAAGCCAATAATACGTAAAATTGAAGATTTAATATGCATATGAATAGCAGACAGCAGAGCTCCCCCTTATTAAATATTATGTAGTCTACATGCAGAAATTTTGTGAGAAAGGGAATCTGTGTTAAATGGAATTCAGCTAGCTAATATGTATTTAGTATATCTGCATCTTCAATGTAGAAAGTGGTTTTTTGAAGGGACTCTTTCATGTAGGATCTTTCGCATAGTAATTTACGACGAATTCTGCTGAATCCGGTTTAATTGAATAAGGTAGGCAGTGAGATAAGATGGGTATTAAATTTCAATCCTTTAGAATTAGAATAATAGGATAGAGAACCAGAACTGGTAACTAGCACGCACTTTGAACCAATGTAAATGCCTTTTATTAGGGTACCAGGTTTATTTCTCACCGAGTAGATTCCTTGGCTAGTATCTGTATTTCTGTTGCTGTTTAAATCAAATCATAGGCTATGGGTCTACATAATTTCGAGGGTCTTCGATGTATATAAGTCTAGAAGACCGATTTTCTGTAATTAACTGCGATAAAAGGGAATTCAATCAGTCTGATGATCTTCCATACATAATTTATTTGCATAATAAATATTTATTGTGTGCAAACGCGTCTCCTTCGTATTCAATTGGGTATGAGACTCCTGTCGACATATGTGCGTATTTTTTAACAAGAAAATGTTAATTAACATCCTTCGCATGGATTATTAACACCGTATAACCCTGCATACATAATCTCTCTGCGTCTGATGATATTCACTATCACTTAATCTCATGTTCAGCCCGAAATTTAATTCTACTCTGGTAGAATATAAGAATGATGGCAAAGAAAGATTTGCATGATGTTTTTGCAATTTTGGAAAATTAGATTACGGAATGCTGCGCAACACACCTGGCGAAATAGAAGTTGTGTTTCTGTAATTGAACCTAGTCGCATAGCAAACAGTTTCTTGCAATGAATGTGGATAGCCTTTTTATATACAAAACATAATTGCGTAGGTCTTTGGTAGGAAGGTGACTAGTTACTACATAGTCTGATATTTAATAGAACTTTTTAACTCAACATTTATATTGTAAGACCTAAAGCTAAAAATATTGTGTTGAGTTCAGTGTAACTGGAGCAATCTTTGCCATCATAAATTATGCACTACGAAGTTTTTCAACTAAAAGGTGGGTTAGTGATACTGATCCTGGATTAATATTTGCATATTACAACATCGTGAATGGTTATCATGATTACTGCTTTAGTATTCCTTTGGATGTTCTTAGAAAAGGAAATTGTAGACGTCCTTCGGATTCCCTCATTCCTTGCTATCCTTCCATTTCTTTTGTTACTAGAAAGGATCTTACATTATACACATACATATCTACATGAACATATCTGCAAAAATGGAATTTGTAAATGTGTCTAATATTAGTGCTGTGAGCATAATAAATTTTTAGTAATTTACAAAGGCAGGGACATGCTATCCGTTATGTAGATCTTTTAAGATTATCTAGATTCTCTGATCTGGCTGGATGATGCAAAATGTATTTAATATACCCGACTCGCTAATCGTTTTACTTCATTCATTTATAAAGTGACAGACAAGTATACCTAATCGTAATATTACTAGAGCATTATTGTCATTTTATTTCCATTTATTTAATTAAACATTTCGTGGATTGGTGAAAATTTTAACGAGGGTAACCTTTATAGTGCATTAACTATTAACTCAGAAATTTAAAAGCCCTATATCCCAAAAAGCAATCATTTTTATTTACTATCTTGTTAAAATCTACCTTTTCAATAGCTTCACACTGCAATTGCTACTTACCATATCATTGTTGGATGTTTAATATTAATTTAAGACTCCATCTACTCCATCATATTATTATCGCACTTCGCCCATTCCTTTCCTTAGTTTGTGCTTTTGTAGTCACTGATTGCGAGGGTTTATTTTATACAACTCCTAGTCCCTAATCAACCTAACCTACCTAATCAACTTCGATTTAGAATTTGACCTATTGCATATTATAATTTGTTATTGTTGTGTATTTTTACAGCTACACTTATTTAGGATCTCCCAATTCTCCCATAGAAAAACACAGCCTAACCATTCCGTCTCTCTGGTCTCATAATGTACCGCCGTTAGACTTACGAGCTCATTATATTAATCATAATGTCCTAGGAATCGAGAATGTGCACAAAATAAAGTCTCACATTATAAAGAATGCTCTGGTAGGCAAATATTCGTAAAACAAAAGTATTAGGTATTGACGTGTTAGGTCTGCTTTGCTTTGGCTCAATTGATTTCGACTCGAACCCGATTATAAACGAGCAAATCAAGATGACTCATGTCAACTTGTGAGCATTTCTCAGATACATAAGCAAATCTTAAAATGACACGTATAACATTTTAACAAATCACAGACCAGTGCTTGCAAAACTGCAACCTCGCAAATAAATCTTCATGTAAGTAATCCATACAACACGTACTACTATATTTGAAAGAAAACCCGGTACCTACACAGCAATCTAATATAAAAGTATTGCTGTCCATGCTAACGTTTTTGCCGTATTTCCATGTTTAGTATGGGGACTAATTTCTATTGCCTCCAATAATTACTAATCCATACATCATATCCATGGATAGAAAATTGTGGGCTTTGTTTGGCGTAGGTAGCTACTCTAGCTATACTGTTATTGCATTTTCAAAATTTAGACTAAAGTCACTGCTAATAGCCAGTATCACCGGACAAGTGCAGCTATTGGATTGCCAATTGATATCATATTACTTCTGATTATGATATTTCCCAACACTGTCGTCAGATGGTTTTTTGGATGATCTGAAGAAAAAGCATGGGGAATACATCGGAAGTTCGGAACGTAGGGATTGGTCGTATAGGAACGTTTTTCAATACATGCTCACTTACAGGAATGGCTATTTATAAAACCGGCTGATTTCTAACGGCCCATTTAAAATCCTATCGGTCCGAGTACGAAAAACTGACTTTCATTAATTATTACCCATTTCAACAGAGGAAGCTCACCTTTCGGGTAAATTTTATGTATGGAGCCAAATTGCGCATAGAATGAATTGTTTCTATTTTTATTCACAAATGAAGGAAAAATAATCCATTTGCAACAAGAATTTGAAGGATAAATAATGTTCTTTAATATTCTAGAACTAAAGATAATACTTATTATGTGGTTTATAGATTATTTCTTGGGCGATTTATCTTGATCGTTGCTGTTGAAAATAAATACTTAATACAGTATCTTTCTTCATGAATTCTGAATAAATTTGAGCAATAATATAATGCAATGCAACTATTAAAGGAATAAATCCCATTAAAAAACTGAAACTGTAAGTGTGTGGGATCGGATGGAATAAACTGTAGCCCAATACTGTGTACCTAAATATGTAAGTTTTACTGTCAAACATTGTTCATCTAATAACAGTTACAATATGGGCGAATTAGGTACTTTAACATGCTTTTAAGACCCCCGAAACTTTGGCCATGTTGAAAATAGGTATACACTGTTTGTGACTCTGATGCTCTAATTAAGGTTTTACGGTAAATACTATTGGTATAGCATTGCATATACCGTATTCACCGAATTAGTTCACCCTACTTTTTTAGTGTACCTCTACACGGACGAACTAATAATTTTTCAAGCCTTCATGAACCACGAAAATGTAATTCGCCCCCTTTGGAAATATTTAACCGTAAAAGTATGTTCCAATGCTAGAGATATGATAAAATAATTATCCATATACAGTGATACATATCTATGGTGATTTCAAGTGTAAAGTAAGCGAATTACCTATGCCAAGGGATGAGTTTGGAGAAGAAAGTTCACTCACATTTTACATGTCAAAGCCCAGTCAGAGTGAGATTTCATATTTAGCAGTATTTGATGAAGGTAAATATAAAAAATATAAATAAGCTGAAGAATGCTATAAAGAGTACACTTCAATAACCGTGGTCCTTCATGCCGTTTGAAATCGGGCTGAACCACAATAATTAAGCTTCTGATAGTCAATGTCTGCAGCTAATTAAATAGAAGGATTACTGGGTGGATTTCGCAAGTAAAATATTATTATGTAATGGATACTATAAATAGTGCCACTTTTTATAGTTGGAGTTGAACAGAATAAACTTTAACTTAATTGTTTTGCAACTATCATATGCGGAGAAATATTTGTCCAAAAAACGATGCGTACATCTGGTCTAGTTTTAAAGGTCGGTATAATACGTACTGAATACAAAAGAGCGTATATAAACATCAGATACTGCAATAAATCTTAATAGGTACATTGACGTTCTAATGCAAAATTCTTGAAAAAAATAATTCGCCCTCTTCCTTTTACTCCCTCATAATTCACCCGGGTTATCCAATTCGGTAAATACGAGTCCATAACAACAGTGCAAAAAATAATGTTTTATCATAGGCCCATATAGAAATATTAAAATTGTGTTTCGGGGAGGGCTGAGATTGATATTCAATATGGTGCCATTATATCCATGTAATACCTATTATATGGGTGTCATATTTTTTTAAATGTCCTATTTCTTAGAATGGGTAGGCTTCAGCTCCAACACCCTCTCATTTACCCCCTAAATAAAAAGTTAATACTGATCGAGCGAGGGTGTTTTGTGAAAGGAGCCCCAGTGGCTCAATTAGAAATTTACGGTGTTCATGCAAATTCTGTTCAGGGAGGAAGTGTTTCAATTGCATCCCCTCTCCCGGACTATTAGTATGGTATACATATACTTCGTCTATGATTTAACCACGATGCTTGCGGTCGGCATTTTTAGTTACTTGTGCTTGCATGCTTTCCGGGGATACTGGTCACATCCACCAGAAAACCTAAGTACATTCAATATTATTGACGGGAGAACCAGAGAGCAGGGATATTTTCAAATGCAGTTCTGGCAGTGAGGAATAGAATGTACTGGAGAGCAACGTGGCATCGACAAAGAACACGCATTACTTGTACTTTCAAACATGGAGGCTTGGTGACGAGGAGAAATTGAGCGAGCGTTGTGTTCTCCATTGTACTTTTTCGCGGAGCAACTAGTATAGATAGAAGCCTCGGCTAGCAATAGTCACAATAGAATTGGCAAACGTTTAACATATTTTTAAACAGTTACTTTTTAGTGCCATTCTGTGTTTAATATTTATAATATCGAAAGTTGAATCAAACTTCCTCTAACTACCAAGCAATTAAGCAATATTTCAAGAAAATGCGGCCCCACCGCACCCTTCTTCTACCGACGTGTTGTGTTACCTAACACCTAAAACAGTTAACAAGCTTCATCTGCATCTTCTATTTTCACTAGCTCAAATTCCAGTTTCTAAGTATATTATTTTTTTTTATATTACCTATTCATTTTCCCTATTCTTATCAAAAAGTCGTGACTTTAAAACTAAAAGCTTTGAAACAAATATTTGTCGCAGGTTCGGTTCGGTACTTTTACCAAACGGCCTTTTTGAAGACTTTCAAGAAAGAAATCAAAAGATACATTTATCACCGGATGTCAAATATTCAGCTACATATTTATCGAGGTAAATTAATATAAATAAAAACGATCGCTTTATTTAAAAACGCAACATATTTATTATTTTATAAACAGACATTCTGCTATCTTACTACTAAGAGCTATAAAGTTTTTGAGGTTGGAGTAGGGACAAGCCGCGTACATGGGTATGCGGCTACTGCAAAGGAACAAAATTCTAAAAAAAGATGTTTTTTGAAGTTTTTGCTGACATTTGTTCTGAAAATTATCAAAATTTTGAAATTAGGATTGCTTCCTTCTACGTAGTAGGGTCGATTTATTAGTAAATATATACCAAGATAACTTTTTATTATATATTTATTATAATATGGTATGTATAGACTTCCACTATTGCTTTGCGCAGACGCCCGCGAACTTCAAGCAGCAAAACCACATTGGGGTTTAGCAAGAGCAAGTGTTAAAATTACAATGAATTTACAGAAAAAGTTTTATTTTACTGAATCGATGGAAATTTATGTGGTTTAAATGTCCCTAAAGTGTTTGCAAATTTCGTCTTTTATTTTTGATGAATTTTTATGACGCATAACACGAAAAAATAGAAATTTTTCTACTTTGGCTTAGAAGGATTGGTTTCTCCCCAATGCTGTTGTGCTTTCAATCTAGGATACTCTGGAGCACCCCCACAGCACCCATTGCCACACGTGCTGCAGCGGAGTATCCGGATACTCTAGTCTGGAGCACCCCTACCTCAAAACCGTTCAATATCCAACGAGAATGCAGCCGACATCTCTACCTACATGCAACAAACATTAAAATATTCCGAATTGAGTATGAGAAAGTATCTAAAATATACCAATTTCACGAAAATATTATCTTTTCTGTTGGGACACAGATGTCGCCTTTTTTGCAATTCTATATTTGTCTTATTCAACATTCATTTCATTTTTGGTTTCTTCTTTACTTATTTAGTTCGAAATCACTATTTTTAGTACCATTTAAATTTTAATATTGGAATTAATTTTTAATTTTTAAAAGTAATTTTTAATTTTTAAAAGCAATTTTTAATTTTTAAAAGTAATTTTT